>CM042140.1:145814230-145851827 GCA_023376005.1 Doryteuthis pealeii
ACAAACAAGAAATATTCATTTTTTCAGTATCAAGATGTTAACTAAAAATTTACAAATAAATAAATACCTATGATTTTGTGTAAAATTTATGTGTAAAATATTCAAAATAATTATTTGATTAATATTTAATAGATGCACGTAACATTTTGTTTGAAGGAGACAAAAATTAGTTTCGATTTCAAAATATTTTATTTATTTATTTTTACACCTTTAATAAATTTGATGATTTTACTGACTTAAACCCTCTAACATTGAATTTTTAACTCCCACCCCACATCAGGGAATATCTTTCTAAAATTAATTTTTATACCGCCGGCGGGAGTTTTTTTTTTTTTTTTTTTTTGCTTGCATATTTAATCTGCCTATAAATTTAATAAATCATTTTCAAATTTGTATAATCTTAATTTGAAAAAAAAAAAAAATAAATGTATAAAAATATAATGTTTTATTCAAGCAAAGATAAATAAATGATATATTTAGATCACTGAAATAAAATTTGACTTTTGTAGATCTCATAGCAAAGTAGCACTTGTGAGACTGTCTGTTTATTACGTGCACAATACGTTCTATTCTGCTAAGCTACACCAAGGCCACGCAACCGGTTCTAGGTTGGGGGTTCAAAATGACACTAAGTTCTGAACCGGCGTCGTATATAGATGGGGGCACGTTTTGTAATGGGTAGAGTCGTAGGAAACGGACTCGTTGAGACCGAATTCAAATCCTCGACGAGGCTGTTTGCATTTCACATAGCGCTAATACCCTTGGGAAAAGGTTTGTATCCAACTACTCTCCCTCCGGTGATGGGCAAATAGTAGGGCAGACTAGGTAACCAGTCGAGGAGAAGGAAAACTCTGAACTCAAATCTTTTAAATTCCACTTTAGAAATTGACATTGTGTCACATCCTACTCGTGCGGTGGGGTTGGTATATATATATATATATATATATATATATATATAATATATATATTGCCTGTTAATAAGCAAATGAGTAGAAATATTTTAAACATTTCTCTGATTTGAGAATCTGGGAGTTTTTCAAAACTTTATTAACATAAACGTGTGATATTCTTCTAAATGAATTTTAACTCAAGAAATTAAATTGCTATTATATATATATTTACAAACCGCTCCGTACGAGCAGGATGTGACACAAGGTTAATTTCTTAAGCGGTGTTTAACAGGTTTTAAGTTCAGTTTTCCTCCTCCTAGAGCAATTGGGTTACCAAAATTAAAGGCCCCAGTCAGCCCTACTATTTACCTAGAGCTGGCGAGAATATATATATATATATATATATATATATATATATATATATATATATATATAAATTTTTAAAAGTAAAAAGTAAAAATAAATAAAATCATCAGGGTGGCCTGAAGTCGCTATCAGCCAGATAGCGTGGGAGTCTATCCCTTTTCACTAGCTCTAGACCAAGGAGTTTGTTTTAGCGTCTGAGGAGGAGCGCCACACCTCACTTTACCACACAGATCCCTATATAATATATATATATATATATATATATATTATATATATATATATATATATATAGTCACCAATACATTTAAAAGTCCGTTTTACCAATGGTTTCGGAACATCACTTTTGGGTGATTATCCGTCATCAGAAACGTTCACTTTTTTGTATTGGTGACTATGAATAAATAAATACAGCTCTTACAGAAGTAATTGAGCACTTTATAACCATTTCCCCAATAATAATAACAAAGAATTAACTGTATATATATATATATATATATATATATATATATATATATTCATAAAATACCATGAGCTGATCCAATGAACCATCCACTCAGCGTTTATTGTTTATAGTGGTGAAGGCGATGGTGTTGGACCATCCGCACTTTTTTGACACAGTCGATTGGAAAGAATTGGTGCAACGAATGCCACAAAACCCATTCAACTTTTCGAAATTCAGAGTTTTCCATCTCCTAGACTGGTAGCCTATGCAAAGTTAAAGAGCCCAGTCTGCCTTACTATTTACCCATAGCAGGAGGGAAAATATATTTATTCATACCTTTCCAAGGGTATGAGCGCTACGTGAAATGCAAACAGCCTTGTCGAGGATTGGAACTCGGGTCAACGAGTCCATTTCCTACTACTCTAACCATTACACCTCTCTCTCTCTCTCTCTCTCTCTCTCTCTCTCTCTCTATATATATATATATATATATATATATATATATATATCAACTCTTTTGCACGAGTAGGATGTGAAACAAGATCAATTTCTTAAGCGAAGTTTAACAGGTTTGAATTCAGAGTTTTTTCTTCTCCTAGACCGCTTGCCTAACCAAGGCTGAAGAGCCCAGTCTCTCCCACTATTTAACCATAGGTGGAGGGAGATTGGTTGGATTCGTACCTTTCCCAATGGTATTAGCGCTATGTGAAATCCAAACAGCCTCGTCCAGGATTTGAACTCGTCTCGTCGTGCCCATTTCCTACAACATTAACCATTACACAAATTGTTAGCATACATGCAATCATGAAATGCAATTGCAAATCTTTCTTGCAAAAAACCGCTGAATTATTATTATCATTACTTTTGGCTTAAATGAAAATAATTAGAATTTTATTATTTACTAGCGGGACCTGTGGTTATACCACATTATAATAATTTAATTATTATAACGTTTGATATATTTGCTTAAGGGCTATTGCGAAATAATTCAATATGTGAAAAGTATAATAATCTTGATTTAATTCTCTCCCTCTCTCTCTCTCTCTCTCTCTCTCTCTCTCTCTCTCTTACACACACTCTTTTTTTCTTTCTTTCCTTATTTCAAATCAGCTAAATAATGGACTATGCCGTTTTATCATAAAGAAATGGAAGAAAAAGGATATGCTACACAGAAAAAATAAAATAAGAAAGTAGGAAAGAAAGAGAGCCGGGAAGAAATAGAGAGATGGGTTCAGCGCATGGAAGCGATAACGCTAATCTGTTTCAATCGAACATAATTAAAAGGTGAAAAGAAATTAAAAAAGAGTGAGAGAGAGAGAGAGTTAATCAAGATCATTATTTTTTACATATTGACGTATTTTTTTCAATAGCTCTTAAGTAAACATATCAAACGTTGTAATGATTAAATTACCATACTCTGGTGTATCCACAGGTCCTGCAAGTTAATATTCTCGCCCAACTGTTATTCTATTTTTATTCTATTTTTTTTTGTTTGTTTTTTTTTGTTTGTTTTAGCAGTTGGCAAATTTGAAAAACGTCTTTTGTGTCATCCTACAAATGATACAGTTGCGAGTCGAACCAAGACGTAAGCAATCTAAGCGCTTGCTTAGGGCCTTCTGTCCAGTGGGGGTCGTAAAGTGCCACCTAGTATACATCTATCATCAAATATTGTTTTGTATACAATAAAGTTTACACTACTTCACAATAGCTGAACGATACATTGAACAGTGACAATAGGCAATATTGTTAGTGTCGATAGGAACAGGGGATCAAATTCTGCTAACGACCCCACCCCTCACCCCATAAGGGTTTTCGGATGACCCTGTTACAATTACATATAATATTTACAGTTTTCTGTTTTGTCGGTAATGTTCGACTGACCATTGATAATCCATTTTTTCAACAGAAGAAACTAAATACTGAAACATTTTAAAACGAATAATAATTTAAAAAGAAGAGAAATTCTCTTTGTTTAATCAACATAATTTTTTAAGAATAGCTAAAAAAAAAAAAAAAGAAAAAAAAAAAAAGTGTAGAGGTAATATAGTGGGCAAAAGAAAAAGCTGGAATGCTAATTATGCGTAACATTAGTATTAAAATAAAAATTATGGCTTCACTTTTTTTTTTATCTCCTCCCTGTCGTTGGAATTTCTCACACAATCTATATATTAATACGCTTATTCCTATTTTGAACGACCGTTATAATCTAATAAGTATGATAATCTATTTATTACAACGTTTGATATGTTTATTTAAGAGCTATTACTAAATAGTTCAATATGTAAAGAGCATAATAATCTTGATTTAACTCTTTATTACTCTTTTCTTTTTTACTTCTTTTCATTATCGCTTCCACACGCTCACTTCCTCTCTCTATCTTTCTCCTACTTTCTTTCTTTCTTTCTCTCTTATTATATTTTTTCTGTGTTGCATGTCGTTTTTCTTTCTTTGCTTTCTTTATAATAAAAACGTATTATTTAGCTGAGGTGACGACGCTCATAAAAAATAATAATTCGGTGGATAAGCAACACCAGATAATAAGGATGGGTGTTTCAAGATGATAACGGTTGTACAATTAAGATACATCAGTATTAATATATAGATAAGGAAAATGTCTATGTGTTTATTTGAATAAATCCTACCCGTGATATCACAAGTTATAAATAGTTGATCTTGCAAATACATGTTTTATTTTCTTCTAATATTTGAGTTTGTGAACCTGCAAGAATTAATTTGGGGTAAAAGAAAAAAGTAAAATTTAGTTTTTAATCCATAATTACCCCCACCCAATCCCGATACCATTGACATTTATTAAGGGTTTTGATCATATAATGTGAGATCAAATGAATTTTTAATAAAATCATTGGAGATTTTAAAATTTTGATTTACCAAAAAAAAATGATTTTTACTATAAAAATGTATTGGAAATGATTTTTACTATGAAAATGCATTGGAAATGATTTTACTATAAAAATGCATTGGAAATGATTTTACAAAAAATGGATTTGAAATGATTTTACCATAAAAATGTATTGGAAATGATTTTTGCGATAAAACATTCATTGGAAATGATTTTTACTATAAAAATGCATTGGAATAATTTTTTACAAAAAAATGGATTTGAAATGATTTTTACATAAAAATGCATTGGTAATGATTTTACTATAAAAAGGCGTTGGAAATGATTTTTACTATAAAAATCCATTGGAAATGATTTTTGCTATAAATGTATGCAAAACGATTTTTTACTATAAAATGCATTGCAAATGTTTTTCCTATAAAAATGTGTTAGAAATGATTTTCCGGTAAAATTGCATCAGAAATTATTTTCCTATAAAAATGCATTAGAATTGAGGCTAATTGTCCGTTACTTAAAATTTAATGTTTTATGAAGAGTGGGGTTCAGGTTTTATCAGTGGTTAACATAAAATCTAAATCTAAAAGTTGAACTTTTAAAAGCAACAATTGACAAAACATTTATTTGTTGATCAAAATTGTTTCTACAACATCAATTTACATGCTAAGTAGAGAATGAAAGTATTGACATCTGATTACTTTTAGATTTTATTAGAGCATTATATGTTTAAACATTCGAGTAAATAAATATTTTGACGTGTTTATTTAATAAATACTACACGTGAAATCATAGACATATGACGTTCAGTAATAAACATATATGTTAAAATAGTACGGAAACATGAAGGTATGCAAATGGTCATAGATAGATCGATAGATAGATATGAATAGACTGAAACGAATAGACTGATATAGATATATTCAGTCATCTTCAATGCGAGTCTTTCCCAGTTGTCGGGATCTATTTTTATTTCTACAAGATTGCTTTTTAAGCAATTCTTATACCTCTTCCAAGGTTTATGCTGTGGACTTTTGCCATCATCCAACTGACTGTAAAGGAGTTGCTTTGGCATTCTAACATCACTCATATGGACAACATGACCTGGCCATCGCATTTGGGCCTTTATGATGAGAGTTTCGATGCTTGTGCATCCTGCCCTTGTAAGGACTTCTGTGTTAGGTTACCGTGTGTTAGGTTTAATTATTACAACATTTGATATGTTTACTTAAGAGCTATGGCTAAATAGTTCAATATGTAAAAAAGTATAATAATCTTGATTGGCTTATGGATATACCACAGTATGATAATTTAATTATTACAACTTTTGATATGTTAACTTAAGAGCTATTGAATTAATTCAATATATAAAAAGTATTATAATCTTGATTTAACTCTCTCTCTCATCTTTTTTTACTTTCTTTCCTTCTTTTCATCTTTTCATTATGTTCGATTGAAGCAGATTAGCGTTATCACTTCCGTATGTCCACGCCTTCTCTCTATCTTTCCGCACTCTCTTTTTCTTCTTCTTTCTTTCTTATTATATTTTTTCTGCGTGGCATGCCCTTTTTCTTTCCTTTCTTTCTTTGTGATAAAAACTGAATGGTCCATTATTCAACTGAGGTAAAGATACTCATGAGAAATATGAATTCGGCGGATAAGCAATACGATATAATCAGGATTTACATTTTTGCATTTCATCTTGCATGATTTGGACGGTCTCATTTTTAACCAGAGGGTGTTGCAAGATGATAACGGTCGCACAGATAAGGAAGACGAATATTAATATATTGATCTTGCAACATAAGTTGAGTATGAAAATGTATTGAATTGTAATGTAATTCTAACCAGTGTCATGGTTCGGTGTTCACTTCAATCTAAATGTCAATAATTTAAAGACTGATTTTTAAAGGTATATAAAAGAGGGAGTCTATCCCCTTTTCACTAGCGCTAGACCAAAGAGATTGTTTTGCGTCTAGGGTACAGCACCACACCTACCACCAGCTCCTCACTTTACCGCACAGATACATGTGCAACTCATGCGCTGAGTTGGCGAGGGCCGGTATCGAACCCGGAACCTTGTGATTCTTTGGCGGACGCCCTACCAACTGAGCTAAACCGATTCACAAGGATTTTTGCCTCGTGCAAGTCTAATCAATTCAATGAAAAACCCATAAGTTATTCTCTAAACACGACCAAATGATATCAATTTTTATTTACTAAGTCTCGCTAAATCTGGTACAAGGCCACAAAAAGTAAGTGCACACACACACACTCTCTCTCTCTCTATCTCAATCACAAAACACACACACACACACACACACACACACACACATATATATATATATATATATATATATATATATATATATATATATATATATATATTGTATCCACATACAGTCCTGTTTCACGGCTTAACAGTGTTTATAGACAAGGCAGACTGCTTCAGGCCTGGTTCGAAACCTGCCCGAGAGTCCTTACAACCGTGCCATCTACACGCCCACTTTTTAGAAATGGAATTTTACTGTTATAAACAAACTAGGTCACTAGGGAGTGCTCTATCCATTTTAATGCTAATTACTTTATATATATGCTTATAAAGTAATTATAAAGTGTATATATATATATATATTATATATATATATATATATATATATATATATATATATATTGTCATCCACAGACACCGTGTTTCGACGTATCACGTCTCCTCAGTGCGGCTAGACTTAGCAGGCTACCTCCGGAAACCCGACCGCATTCTCATCAGTCAGGCTTCTTAATCGATGGGTCATCATCTGCAAGGGTTAGAATTTAACTAATAGATATATACATAGGTATATATTTTACAGCTGCTAGAGAGCTCACATCCAAAAGTAACTCCGTATTTTAAACTAAAATCTGACAAGTTGTCAATATTTTCCCAAATTTGACAACTCGACATATTTTAGTTTTAAATAGGCACTTACTTTTCGATTAGTTTATATATATTCATCAAAATGTTATAACCATGTTTTCATTGTGGTAGCATAAGTGGTTAATCCAAAAGGGCTCAATATATTTCGTCAAATACAGAGCATTTATAGTTCTACAGCTATAAATATATTTTACGAAAGGTTTTTGCCTCTATTACGTTTTCGGTGTTCAAGGTACACGGGAGAACTAAAACACATAGGTAGCTAATTTTATATATATACTAGTGTGGTCTAGAATTATTTTTATTTCTTTTTGAAATTAAAGATTAGTTTTCCATACGCTTATCAGGCAAAAGTAATTTGCAATTCTGTCAACTGTCTTCCACACCCATCCCCCTTTTTCCTTTTATTCCTTTTGTTTATATCTTATTTATGCATACTACTGGGGTTGGAGTCTTCTGATAAATCAATTAAGTTGTAGGTTTTTAAAATAATGAATATATTATATCTATATTAATCTTAATACATTAATGAGTTATGTATCTTATGGAATCATTTCTCCAGAAATTCATGTTTTTTATTCATAAGGTTTTTCTTATCCGGGAATCTAATTATTGCTAACTTTTCTTACAAACACAAGAAACACGGATCAGGCAAACTTCGACAGGTATTGGATCTCTTTAATATTTCCCATTTGATAATTGGTGTAATATTTTGATTTAAGAATCAAAATGTAACACCTATTATTAAATGGGAAATATTAAAGAGATCCATTCTGAATTGTGGCGTTACTTATATCTACTCTCTCTCTCTTTTTCTCTCCAGTGTCTTTCTTTCGGTTAAAATCTTACCCTATCCCTGTCTATGTTTCTGTTTGTATCTATCTATCTATCTATCTATCTATCTATCTCCAGTGTCTTTCTTTTTGGTTTCTTAAAAATAGACTCTCTCTCTCTCTCTCTCCTTCTCCCTTTCTCTGTCTCAGTCTATGTATCTGCCCCTGCCCCTCCCCCTCTCTCTCTCTGCCTCTGCCTCTCTCTGTCTCTCTCACTCTGAATTCTTGCATCCTATAAAAACAGCCTGGGCATTTGGCTATTATTAGTTTTTGGTGTTACCAGTTGTAAATTGAGAACGAGAAATGAGGCTAAAGACAAAGAATAAAGAAATAGAGAAAAGAAATTGATAACCAGCTGTATGGATGAATGTGTGTGTGTGAATGTGTGTGTGTGTGTGTGTGTGTGTGTAAATGCATATGTGTGTGAGCGTGAATGTGTGTGTGAATGTATGTGTTTGTGAGTGTGTGCATGTAAATGTGTGTGTGTGTGTGTATGAATGTGTATATGTGTATGTGTGCGTATGTTGGTAACTGATGGTTTTAAGGATGAAGAGAATGAAACGTAGGATCATCATCCGTGTGACACAGACACCAGTCTCATTCAAATTTGGCAATAGTGTTAATAACAATAGAAACGACACAGAAGAGAAGAAAAGAAGAAGAAGAAGAAGAAGAAGAAGAATGTTGATGATGATGATGAAGGAAGAAGGAAGAAGAAGAAGAAGAAGAAGAAGAAGATGTTGAGATGATGATGAAGGAAGAAAGGAAGAAGAAGAAGAAGAAGAAAGAATGATGATGATGAAAGAAGAGAAGAAGAAGAAGAAGAAGAAGAAGAAGAAGAAGAGATGTTGATGATGAGATGAAGAAGAAGAAGAAGATGTGAGATGATGATGAAGAAGAAGAAGAAGAAGAAGAAGAAGATGTTGATGATGATGATGAAGGAAGAAAGGAAGAAGAAGAAGAAGAAGAAGAGATGTTGATGATGATGATGAAGGAAGAAAGAAGAAGAAGAAGAAGAGATGTGATGAATGATGAAGGAAGAAAGAAGAAGAAGAAGAAGAAGAAGATGTTGATGATGATGATGAAAAGAAAAGAAGAAGAAGAAGAAGAAGAAGAAGAGATGATGATGATGAGATGAAAGAAGAAGAGAAGAAGAAGAAGATGTGATGATGATGATGAAGGAAGAAAGAAGAAGAAAAGAAAGAAGAAGAAGAAGATGTTGATGATGATGAAGGAAGAAAGAAAGAAGAAGAAGAAGAAGATGTTGATGATGATGATGAAGGAAGAAAGAAAGAAGAAGAAGAAGAAGATGTTGATGATGATGATGAAGAAGAAAGAAGAAGAAGAAGAAGAAGAAGATGTTGATGATGATGATGAAGGAAGAAAGAAAGAAGAAGAAGAGAAGAAGAAATGATGATGATGAAGGAAGAAGAAAGAAGAAGAAGAAGAAGAAGATGTTGATGATGATGATGAAGGAAGAAAGGAAGAAGAAGAAGAAGAAGAGTGATGAGATGATGAGGAAGAAAGAAAGAAGAAGAAGAAGAAGAAGATGTTGATGATGAAGAAGAAAGAAGAGAAGAAGAAGAAGAAGAAGAGATTGATGAAGATGAAGAAGAAGAGAAGAAGAAAGAAGAAGAAGAAGATGTTGATGATGTGAAAGGAAGAAGAAGAAGAAGAAGAAGAAGAGATGTTGATGATGATGATGAAGGAAGAAAGAAAGAAGAAGAAGAAGAAGAAGATGTTGATGATGATGATGAAGAGAAGAAGAAGAAGAAGAAGAAGAAGAAGATGTTGATGATGATGATGAAGGAAGAAAGAAAGAAGAAGAAGAAGAAGAAGATGTTGATGATGATGATGAAGGAAGAAAGAAAGAAGAGAAGAAGAAGAAGATGTTGATGATGATGATGAAGGGAAGAAAGAAAAGAAGAAGAAGAAGAAGAAGATGTTGATGATGAGATGAAGGAAGAAAGAAAGAAGAAGAAGAAGAAGAAGAAGATGATGATGATGATGAAGGAAGAAAGAAAGAAGAGAAGAAGAAGAAGAAGATGTTGATGATGATGAAGGAAGAAGAGAAGAAGAAGAAGAAGATGTTGATGATGATGATGATGAAGATGAAGGAAGAAAGAAAGAAGAAGAGAAAAGAAGATGTTGATGATGATGATGAAGGAAGAAAGAAAGAAAGAAGAGAGAGAAGATGTTGATGATGATGAAGAAGAAGAAGAAGAAAGAAGAAGAAGAAGAGAGAAGAAGAAGATGTTGATGATGAAGGAAGGAAGAAAGAAGAAGAAGAAGAAGAAGAATGATGATGAAGGAGAGAAGAAGAAGAAGAAGAAGGAAGAAGAATGAAGAAGAAGAAGAAGAAAGAAGAGAGAAGAAGAAGGAAGAAGAAGAAGAAGAAGAAGATGTTGATGATGATGAAGGAAGAAGAAAGAAGAAGAAGAAGAAGAAGAAGAAGAAGAAGAAGATGTTGATGATGATGAAGAAAGAAAGAAAGAAAGAAGAATGAATGAAAAAGAAGAATTAAACAAATAGAACAAGAACAAAATAAAATAATAACAATAACAAGATAATGCAATATACCTGGTAAAGAAAAGGGTTAAAAATCGGTTATACTAGTAGTTTTAGATCTATTTCTACCCATTTTTATATACATATGAGTTTCATTAGAATGGCATTTAGCAGTTTGATAAAACTCATGTGCATATACTTATACATATGGGTAGAAATAGATATATAACTGCTAATATGACCGATTTGTAAGACTTTTATTTACCAAATACACACACACAAATATATATATATATATATATATATATATATATATATTCATCAATTTCGTACTATATGAGGGTTGTTCAACCGTCAACGATTTAAAGCCAAGACTCTACTACAGTCAGTATCAAGAAAACTGAGGTAATCCACCAGCCGCGTCCTACTGCTAAGCAGATTTGAGGTGCCAAACAGAGGCCACTCATTACCTCTTTCTCGGTACCCCAAATCAGTAGACGGACACCCCTGAAGTATGTGTGGTCCTTCACTTATCTGGGAAGCAAGGTCAACTCTAGTGTTTCTCTGGATGACGAGATTTTCTGTCGTATTCCAAAAGCATCAGATGCATTTGGCAAACTTCATCACCAATTGTGGGATGAACGTGGCATCAGACTAGAAACCAAAATCCAAGTCTACAAGGCTGTGATACTCACCACTCTTCTATATGGCTCTGAATCTTGGACACTCTACAGGTGGCATATCAATCAACCTGATGTCTTCCACAAAGCATGTCTTCGCAGCATATGTGGTTACACATTCAACGACAGAGTGACCAACGCTGATCTTTTAACAAAATACAAAATTAGTGGAATTGAGGTGTTCCTTATACAGTCCCAATGACAGACAACAGGATACCGAAAATTCTCATGTTGGGTGGCAATGGCTTAGATACAAGGACAAACTGAAAACCAACCTTTCAGCACTCAATATACAGCAAAGCAACTTCGAGAAAATTGCGACTAACCGGGACCAATGGAAATGATCATGTCAAAAAGGCGTATGAAATCGTTCGTCCAGCAGTATTGTTCTTCTGAAAATGGCAAGGCAAAGACGAAAGGACACTTCTAATACCCAGCGCACTCAGCCTCACGACGGCCATCTTTGCATTATCTGCGGGATTGTTTGCAAGTCACTGGTTGGATTGAAGTGTCACGAGCGGCACAAACACACCGGGAGAGTCCATCATCAAATTTATCAAATGCTGCTACAACGTTTTCACTGGAGTAGAATTAGTAGTCAATCCAAAAGGTGCTCAATATATTTCGTAAAGTAAAAGGTTTTTCTTTATGCTACGGTTTCGGTGTTCGGGGTACACCTGCTTCAGAATCCTGAAGAAGGTGTCCCCTGAAACCATGGTAGAGAGAAAAAATTTTCTACAACTATATATATATATATATATATATATATATATAAGACTATTATTTCCTTGCGTTTGGTGAATTTTATTTCTTATTTGCAAAAGAACACCGAGGAGTGATGTGGCAATAATAATCACTTCTTCTTTTTTAGTTAACTATCAACTCTATTAACATGTTTATGAATTGAAAAGAATTACAATTAGTTGCTTTTTTCTGTTTCAACCTAATTATTCCAACTTTCATAAATTGTTTTTTACAACAACAAAAAAACAAAACAAAAAATGGTGATGATGATGATGATGATGGTGTGTTAAAAGAAGAACAAAATTCCACGGATAAATACAACAGAAAAACAAACAAACAAACAAGGGGCAGATTTTCTTTGTTTGTGTTTTTGTTTGTTTGTAAAAAGCAATGTTTAAAAATTGGAATAATGGTTGAAACATTGCAATAATAGAGAAATATATATATATATATATATATATATATATATATATATATATATGAATAATCACGAGAAGCAAACTCGCCGAATATCGTGTGCGGAACACTGGACAGCTGTTTCGTCCTAATTAGGTCTCATAAGCAATGTATACCTCTATCTGCCCCCGACAGAGATCGAACCGGAGAACCCAGAACGCAGAGCCAGAGACTCTACCACCGGCCCACGCCACACACGAAACTCGCCAAATCAACTTGTCACTGATAAATTCGCCACTACTATAACCTAGTGTGTCGTGTAGCTGCATCCACAACATAACAGAGGACACGGTTACCTCTCAGAGGTAACATTGCTGATCCAGTGTTCCGCGCGTCACATGCGGTATTCGCCGAGTTTGCTTGTCGTTATTATTCAATTATATCAAACTCTCTCTCTCTCTCTCTTTCTCTCTCTCTCTCTCTCTCTCTCTCTATATATATATTATATATATATATGTTTGTGTGTATAAATAGAGGTGACTTATTCACCAATTTGCTATTTTGGGGGAATCATTACATCAACCGGGAGACTATATGTATATATATATATATATTCATCATCATCATGTGGTAGCTGTACGGACATCCATGAAATCTCTCGCCAACCGTCTCTATCATTCATTGTTCCTGACAGGTCCTCTGCGCAGCATCCAGTATCAGCATCTGGCTTCTATTGAAGAACGTCTCATATGAGTTCATCCTCGCTTCTCCAGCTGTGTCCAACATGTCTTGTTCGTCTTACTCGGATGATTTATGTGATAGGGGTCAAGTCACCATACAGTCGCTTTCTTGTGGGAGTATTGTTTCCTCGACATGTTTAAAATCACACGCAACATTCTTGGACAGCTCCCATCTTTAGGCGCTTCGTTAGGGTCCAAATGGTGAAGACATACAGTAGCACTGACACAACTACGGCCTGTAAGATTTGTCGCTTTAACTTGTCAGTGAGAACGGATTTCCATATGACTGATAGTCTGTTTATAGCAGACCACGTCTTCCCTATGCATGCATTAACATTGCATTCTGTGAATGAGATATTACTACCTAGGTACGTGAATTGTTCTACAGGCTTAGAGGTTTACCGTCGAGTGTAGAGATGCCTCCTCCGCATGAACTTGGTTATGTCACTGTTCATATACAGGCCAATGTTCCGTGCTG
Organism: Doryteuthis pealeii; assembly: GCA_023376005.1. Taxonomy (NCBI): domain Eukaryota; kingdom Metazoa; phylum Mollusca; class Cephalopoda; order Myopsida; family Loliginidae; genus Doryteuthis; species Doryteuthis pealeii. The sequence continues at coordinate 145,828,079 of CM042140.1, forward strand.
CCATTTTCAGGCTGTGTTGCAGGATTCGGCCTGTGCCTATACAACACTTCAAACAGGAATGGTGAACTCCTAACCAAATTCCGACAACGAAAGGGCAAACTATTGACCTACACCTACCTCAATAATACAAAAACACAATTAGACTATATACTAATAAATAAAAAGTGGATAAACAGCGCACGAACTACGAAGCGTACTCCCCTTCTAAGGAGTATCCTCCGATCACAGAATAGTCACAGCAAAATTTAGCCTAAGTCGACGTAGAAACAAAAATGTACGATACAACTGATCCTCATTTGCCAACAATAATATATGCAATCGCTATTCAGTAATAATAAGACATGAGTTTGACATCTCCCGGAGACATCTGCAAGGCACACTCCAAATGAGGAATACGAAAACTTTGTCAGTGCCCGGCTAGAAGCAGTAGCTGAGTGCGTATCGAGCCAAACACACTGACCTATGGGAGACAGACGCAGTCAGAGATAAGAGAAGTAAAATTGATCACCCCAACACAATAAAACACACCCAACTAACACCAATATGCAAAAGTAGCCCCAGGTTGAACAAACTAAAAAAAAAAAGAACAAATAGAATACATCCTAGAGCAGATAAATAAAATCAGACATTCGATAGAAGACTGTAGCATTTAGCATGGCAAACTGCAAATGAAATAAGTGGCAGGAAAAGTACCCATAGATCAAAGTTAAAGGCAATCAGCCAAAAAGATAGACTTCAGAAGTGGAAAGACAACTTTCAAAAACAGTTGCCCCACCCACCCAAAATCATAGAGAAATAATATCCAATCTTAAACTAGACAACAAGCTAGGGGACTTTACGATCGTAGAACTAAACGAAGTCCTAAAAAAACTAAAGTAGAAAAGCATCAAGCCTCGACGAAATACATCCTGAGTTATGGAAAATGAGGAAATTCGATGACATACTGCTTAGGCTATACAACGCAGTATATAAACAAAATACGATAGAAAAATGAGCAAAAGGCTGCACCCAAAAAGGTGACATAAGTACTATAAGAGAAAACCCTTCGGAAAAACCAAAATGGATTCCGCAGAAATTGATCTATGACTTATCAGATCTTGACTATTCGTCGAATCGTAGAAGGAATTCGAGCAAAGAATATTGAGGCAACACTGCGTTTTTTAGGTTTCTCCAAGGAATCTATTCCATACACAGAGGGAAAATGGAGCGAATACTGCATACGACCTCCCAAAGAATATAATAATGCTCTACAATATACTAAAGCAAAGGTACATTCACCTCATAGCGACACAGATTTCTTTGATATAGTCGCTGGAGTTCTGCAAGGAGATACGTTAGCACCATACATATTTATAATGTGCCTAGACTATGTACTTCGAACATCATTAGATCCCAGAAATAAAAAGGCCTCACACTAAAAAAGGCAAGAAATCGTGATACCTCGCAGAGACTATTACGGACGTGGACTACGCAAATGATCTGGCACTATATTATTATATATATATTATAATATTTCTAAGCACACATCTACAACAAAATCTAAAAATCTTCCAAAAAAAAATGAAAACACAAAAATATATGTTAAAAAAAATCATCTAAAAGTTTCATTCACAAAAAATATGTAAAAAAAAACCTTTAGAAAATTAAACATTATCACCAATTCATTTCAAAAACGTAGTCGGCATTAAATGACCCATTATGGTTGATATGCCGTAAAACAAGAACAAAATCAATCAAAAATATTTATAAGTAAACAGTGCTCAATATCGTAGATAGATCAGGTATATCTAAGTTAAAGCAGCGTTGACATGAAGTTACGGTTACTAAAGTTTTCTCAAATCACATTAGAACTGTCAGTAACCAAACGTTGTTGCTGAAATGTTCTCAACTTATATGAGATTGAGACATACAATGAACGTGTTAGTTACATATATACATCTTGGCTCACTGTTTTCCAAGATTCTTAAATCTTTCTAAAAATCTATATATGAATACATGTGTTCCTTAATTGTACGACCGTTATCATCTTGCAACACCCTCTGGTTAAAAATTCTTAACCTGTCAGCGAGATCGGATTTTCATATAACTGATAATCTTTCTATCGCAGACCATACTTTTCCTATACGTGCAATAACATCATTTTCTGTGGATGAGATATTACTACCTAGGTACGTGAATTAGGAATACTTATATTAAATATGTATTACCGACTTCCCTGCACGATCAGGATGTGACCATAGTCAATACTTTAAGCGAGTTAACAGATTTGTATTCAGAATGTTTCTTACCTAAACCAAGTTAAAGAGCCCATTCTGCCCTACTATTTACCCAAGACTGGTGGGAAAATAGTTGGATGCATACCTTTCCCAAGTGTATTAGTGCTATATGAGATGCAAACAGCCTCGTCCATGAATTGAACTCGTGTCGTCGAGTTCATAATCATTACGCCATGCGTCCCCACCATCATATAACCATGTGAAAAAAATCTTAAGAAACTTCATACAAATGTAAATATAAATATACGAAGTACACAATTTCCTAACATGGTGGAAGAATCTATTGTAAAGCGATATATCTACGAGTATGATCCTTACTGAGTGCCCTACGTCTGACGCCTGGTGCCAAACTTAACCAAGCAATACAATATGTCGCGGAAATCTTTAAACATTCTAATTTTTATTAGATTTAATAAATTTTATTTCTGATTTATGGAGGACTCTCCTATGGTGAACAATAGATGAGGGTCAGCAGTGAGTGATTTGTTTCCTCCCATGTTGTGCTTGCTATCAAGAAGACATTTTGTGTTTCCTTGAGTGTGATACTAGCCCAACCTTGCTGCGAGCTACGAAGCCACACTGACAGATGATTTTTTTTGAAAGCGAATGTAAGATGTTTTTGCTTTAAAGTTAGTCGGAGCTGATAACGGTGTTTCAATCTATTTTCTTCAAAGCTCTTTGATTTAGCAAAACATGCCTTACACTATTCTTTCCGATTTGATGCTAGATTTTCCCAAGCACTCAGGTCAATATTGAGGCGTTTCAAATTGTCCTTCAATTTGTCTTTATAGCGTAAGAGTGGACGTCCAATAGCACGCTTAGCATTTGGTAGTTGTCCGTATAATATCTTTTGTGGCAGAGTGTTCTCATTCATTATGCCAACGTGACCAGCCAGCCTAAGCTGAACCTTTGCTAGTGAGGTTTCAATGTCTGCAATGTTGTTACATTTTTTCTTTTAGTATTGCACTATTTCTCACTATCATCCCATTTTATACCACAAATGGCACGAAGACAGCGCATGTGAAAGGCGTCAAGTTGGTTTATGTGCTTGTGGTAAAGTGTCCAAGTTTCGGCACCATATAGTTGAGTTGAAAGCACAACAGGTCTATAGATGTTAATTTGTATTTTATTTTGAGAGATACATTTTTGTATTCCATAATCGATGCTTCAAATTGCCGAATGCAGTGTTTACTTTAGCTATTCTGTAATGGTTCTCTTTGTCCATCTTTCCATCAGAAGTGACTGTTGATCCAAGATATGTAAACGAACACCTAATTTGGACAACACTTTCCACAGAGCAGTCCGGGACACAGTGTCAAAGGCTTTTGTGAAATCAACGAAAACCATAAACGAGTCTTTGTTTTGCACTCGAGCCTTCTTCTGGCCTGTTGAAGACAGAAAATCATATCTACTGTTCCTCAACTTGAGCAAAAATCACACTGAGTTTCTGGTAGTGCTGATCCCGAGACAAAGTCATTAAGCCTGTTAAGGATGATACAACCACGAATTTTGCCAGCAACCGAGAGAAGAGATATTCCTCTGTGGTTGTCACAGTCACACTTGCTTCCTTGTTCATGTCCAAATGGGCAATTGATGCGACCTTAAACTGTTGCATGACTTCACCTGTCCCACACATGGTTGAAGAATTTGCAGAGGCTGCTGTCAAAAGATTGGTTCCACATTTATACAATTCAGCTGAAATTCCATCTTCGCCAGATACATTTCCATTTGAAAGTTGATTGATAGCTTCTTCATTTATTCAGGTATTAACGGTTTAGCAGATAGTGATTGTTCAACAGGTCTCTGTGGAAGACTGTCTATCACATGAGTGTCGAAAGAAGATTCCTGATTCAGGACTGTAGAGAATGTTCCGCCCAACGTTTGACAATATCCCTTTTGTCAGTCAGAAGAGTGTTATTCACTGACATGATTGGAGATAGACCATTGGAAATTGAACCAAAAACACCCTTTAATTTTGATAGAACGATTTAAGATCATATTTATCAGCAGCCTCCTGCAAAGCTTTTGCTTTGATGTCCACCAACTCTCCTTCATGTTCCTCAATCTTGCTTGGGATTTCCTTTAGTTAATTTAAATGCATCTTTCTTTGTTTCACATTTTTTATCTTTCATCCAGACTTGATGACATTTTTGCATGTTTACAAGGAGAGATTGTATTTCAGGATCATTTGAATCAAACCAATTTGATGTTTCCGATGAGCATAAACCAAGTGTTTATTTTGCGAGCCAAAGAGAATTTCCCGCAGACCTGACCATGCCGCTTCAACTTCATTCCAGATGTCAAAAGATATGAGCTTAGAGTTAGACATTGTTTTCAACTTTGTTACATCTACCTTTCTTGGTGGTTTAACTCTGTTTCGAACATGTTTATTACATGCATGTCAGTGCAAGTGCATCAATCTGTGATCTGACCAACATTGCCTAATGCTAGTGATCAGTCAGCTTTATGTCACGACAATCACGACCACGAACTGTAATGTAGTCAATGAGTGGTCATGGCCTGATCTAGGATATTGCCAGGTGGTTTTGAAACTGTTTGGTTGCTGAAAAATCGTATTACTAATCACAACAAAGAGACAACAGTAACAGACCATTAGAGTTTATACCTTTCCTACGCCATATTGACCAAATACTCTTCCCCAAGTCAGTGTGTCACATCCAACACGAACATTGAAGTCACATGACATAGAGTTTATCACGACATATCGTATGTCTCAGGAGAACACAATGCTACTGTAAAAGGAATACTTTCTCTCCTCAGTGGAGTCCATTGTAGGCCCATAACAATTCAGCAAGGTCGCATATTATTCCTTCCAATAGGTAAACGAAGAGACATCAGCCTGTCAAAATACCAACTAAGAGCGACTCCAGTTGTATTCAATGTCATTCTGAATGGCAAACCCGACACTGGACTCTCTTTTCGCAGTTTCAGGAAGACCCAGGTGTAACCATCATCCACTTCTTTCACTTCCCTTTGTCAAGAAGTCTGGTTTTAATAGAGCTGCAATACTAATATGTTTTGTTTAAGAACCTGTGCAATAAACGCAGATCTTGCGTTCAGGGTTTTTCTTGTGGTCTCGAAGTGTTCCTCATGTTCGAAGATGCTATGAACATCTTTATTTCGTTAATTTAAATTTCTGAATTTCGCATGCAGAATTTGATGCCCAGCCATATGCACTTATAACAGGGTCATGTACGGACATGCAACTTTTGATCGCCTTTTATTGACCATTCCTCATGAGTGGAAAGCAGTGCATCCCTAAATAAGGCTGCTTTGTTATGAGAGGAGGACACGAAATGTAGTAATGTCTGGTTTTGTAATACACAGGCCGTCTACCACTCACCACCCATGTGTTGAAGTTCAAGCTAAAGACTTCCAGTGACATCCACTGCCTGTCCCTGCTGCTATCTCTTTTCCTCGCCATGTGATTCGAAAGAAAAAAATCTCACATTAGCATGATTTTGAGCCACTCAGTTGCGATCAACCTGCACTACGGTTTGTTTAGAGTGGTCTGTTGCTAGTGCAATGCAAAGCACAATCTCTCCAATACAACATAGCCTAGACAGGTGCACTGTGTGCACATGTTAGATGTTATTTTGATCTCATGTTGTTTTTATCACGGAATTTGACCTCTCCACAACATCAGGTATGGCTGGTTACCCTATAACTAGTGGGTTTTGGTGCAATGAATTTTCACACACATAAAACACACACACACACACCACACACACATATATAATATATATATATATTTATATTGGTCTGAAGATCGCATAGGCGAGAAACTGTCAATAACCAGGTGTTAATTCCATGTCCACGCTGCTTTAACTCAAATATTCTTTCCTCATTTCTCATACTGCTGTATGTTGGAGTTGAAATGAATTATTACGATAAAAGCAAATTACAGTTTTTTCCCTTCATTTATTCACTGTATTGTTCTGTCTGTCTACTTACTGTCACTTGGTACATCAAGATCTCAGTGCGGTTTACATGTATCATTATGGCTGCACATAGAATGATCATCATTACAAATATATTTATATCATGAAAATAAATCATAGCCTTCAAAACCAACCACCAAACACACACCACACACACACACACACACACACACACACACAACACACACACACACACACACACACAATTTGGTATGAGCTCTTTAAATTAACTTCACTACTAGCATATAAGCAATGATCGTTTGCTCGCAAACTAGATCTCTCTGTGATCGTAAAATATATAAACAAGCCTTTGTATTTAATAGTTTAAACACCAGCCGCTACAACAGCTGTCAGTGGCCGAGGGGATAAGAAATCAGGCTGGCAACAGTCAGTCGGAGTTCGACCCTAGCCAAGGATCGTTAATAATGTAAATGAACCACGAACTACAACGAACATTTCAACAACACTCTGTACTAAACTTCACATATGAACTTACAAACAATAAACTTCCATTCCTCGACGTTATGATAGACTCTAACAACAACATATTCACTACCTCCCCATATAAAAACCTACCTCCATCAATTCTTGTATTATCAACTACAAGAGTGAATGTTCTGCACACACAAAAAAGCCATTTAAAAAAAAACTTAATAAACCAAGCAAAACTTACTTCTTCTTCTAAACATATTCTTTTCCGAACCAAAAATATTCAGCAAACTCTCATCAATAATGAATTCCCCAACTACTTTGTTGATGAACAAATCCGACAAACCCTCCATAAAATTAACCACAACGAAAACAATAGCACACTCAATAGCTCCAACCAAAACATATATTACCGTAATCAGATGCACCTAACTATAAACTGAACGAAACTGCGTTAAAAAATTAATACGTAACAATATTTCTTCCACTGACACCAACAGAAAGTCAAACTAATTATCTACTACCAAAGTTTAAAACTGCCAATCTCGTCACATGCAACAACTCCTCCCCAAAACCAAATCCTCTTAATGAGACCAATCTCGTGTACGAATTTAAATGTCCAGTAGGAGACTGGATCTCCAAAGTTAATAACACGTATATTGGCCAACACGACGACCACATTATCACACAGATTAACGCTACATCTATCTGATATGAGCTCTATTATCACACCTTCAAACACATTCATGCCCCTCTCTACCTACCGTAAAGTTTTAACAGAAAATACACTCTCACTCTACAAAGAGAAAAACAAACAAAACTTCAAATAATCGAAGCTCTATATATCACAAACAAAACCACCTTAAACAAAATAAACTTCGAAACAAGTCACATGTTATCAAATGCCTATAATTTTCCCGCCATTCTCCTTCCACTATTCCCCTTTCATACTCACAAACTTGTGACCCCCCTCCTACAAAATCTCTACTGTTATCATTGTTTGAACCTACTACCAATCTTACTACTCCCACTACCAATTCTTACTACCTCCCCTACCAATTCCTACGTTATTGCTCGTTGTTTTAAAAACGAGACACCTGAAACATCCCATCAGTTTCATACCTGAAGATGGCAGATGGACATACCGAAGCGCTCGTAATGAAACCTTTGGTGGATTGCTATACCAGTTCAACCCTGACATAAAAAAGATGGTCAGAAAATTAGAAAGGATCGAACAAAAACTCGTCCGACACGAAACGTCAGTACAGTTTAACGAAATATTTTAAAAGAAAAAATGCTGCCATATATATATATTATATATATATATATATATTATATATATAATATAAGAATAATTTGAAGTCAGTGAGTCAAGCAGAAAAGATATGCAACACTCCCTTTGGCTAGATGTCATCAGAGAGACCCTTCCGACAATCACTTGGTCCCGTCAATCCCTAGCACCTATATGATTGCCCCAACCTAATTGCCTGATGGCAAACCCCAATCCTTTTCATCATATATGTGTCAGATGGTGGTGGCTGAGGATCTTAATGTCTCTATCTGATTGTGAGTTTCGAGTTTGGCGCTCTGGGGAATGTGGAGTGCCCCTTCATCACCATTACTCCCAGGTCCACTGACAGCCGATGGTAGTACATGTCGGGTCTCATATATGGTAAATAGAAATAATGATTTTTTAAAAGATATGTTTGAAAAAATTGAGTTTAATAAAATGCGTACTCCTTAATCAATGATATTAAAAACAAAAAGGTATTCGCATGAACTAACCCAAAAGGGTTGAATGCCATTAAACCCAATTTTTCAACATATCTTTTAAAAAAACTCCATTAATTTTCTATTAAGCATATATGAGACCAGACATGTACTACCACTCGGCGTCAGTGGACTGGGAGTATGGTGATGAAGGGCACTCCCATTCCCAGGCGCCAAACTCGAACCTAACAATCAGATAGAGGACATTAGATCCTCAGCCACCACATCGACACATATATGATGAAAAGGATTGGGGTTTGCCATCAGGCAATAAGGGTTGGGCAATCATTAGGTGCTAGGATGTGACGGGACCAAGTGATTGATCGGAAGGGTCTCTCTGATGACCAATGCTAGCCAAAGTGGAGTGTTGCAATATCTGTTTTTCCGCTACTCACTGACTTCAATTATGTCTTATATATATTATATATATATTTATATATATATATATATTATATATTGGCAGCATTTTTTCTTTTAACATATTTCGTTAAACTGTACTGGAAGTTTGTGTCGGGACAGTTTTTTTGTTCGTCCTTTCTAATTTCTGAACCATCTTTTTTATGTCCAGGGTTGAACTGGTATAGCAAGTGCACCAAAGGGTTTTCATTAGGAGCGCTTTCGTATTGTCCATCTGCATCTTCAGGTATGAAGACTGATGGATTTTTCAGGTGTCTCGTTTTTAAAAACAACGAGCCATAACTAGGAATGGTAGGGGAGGTAAGTAAGAATTGTAGTGGAGGTAGTAAGAATTGTAGTAGGTTCAAACATATACAGTAGAGATTTTGTTAGGAGGGGGGTACAAGTTTGTGAGTTATAGAAAGGGGAATAGTGGAAGGAGAATGGCGGGAAATTTAAGGCATTTGATAATGGTTTGACTTGTTTCGAGTTTAATTTTGTTTAAAGGTGGTTTTGTTTGTTGATATATAGAGCTTCGATTATTTGAAGTTTTTGTTTGTTTTTCTTCTTTGTAGAGGTGAGGTGATTTTTCTGTTAAACTTTACGGTAGGTAGAGAGGGGGATGAAATGTGTTTGAAAGGTGTTGGATTAATAGAAGCTCATATCAGATAGATGTATGCGTTAATCTGTGGTGATAATGTGGTCGGTCGTGTGGGCCAATTAACGGTTATTAACTTTTGGAGATCGAGTCTCTACTGGACATTTAAATTCGTACACGAGTGGTCTCATTAAGAGGATTGGTTTTGGGGGAGGAGTTGTTGCATGTGACGAGATTGGCAGTTTTAACTTTTGGTAGTAGATAATTAGTTTGACTTTTCTGTTGTGTCAGTGGAAGAAATATGTTTAGTTCTAATTTTTTTAACGCGTTTCGTTCAGTTTAATAGTTAGGTGCATCTGATTCGGTAATATTATGTTTGGTTGAGCTTTGAGTGGTGCTATGTTTTCGTTGTGGTTATTTTATGGAGGGGTTTGTCGGATTTGTTCATCAACAAAGTAGTTGGGGGAATTCTTATTGATGAAGTTTGCTGAATATTTTTTAGTTCGGAAAGAAATATTGTTTGAAAGAAGAAGTAAGTTGCTTGGTTTTTAAGTTTTTTTTTATATGGTTTTGTGTTGTGCAGGAACTTCACTCTGTAGTGATAATTACAAGATTGATGGAGGTAGGTTTTTTTATGGGGAGGTAGGATATGTTGTTGTTAGAGTCTATATAACGTCGAGGAATGGAAGTTATTGTTTGTGTTAAGTTCATATGGTGAAGTTTGTGACAGAGTGTTGTTGAAATGTTGTTGTAGTTCGGGAGTTCATTACATTATAACGATCCTTGGGTAGGGCGAACTCCGACTGACTGTTTGCCAGCTGATTTCTTATCCCTCGGCACTGCAGCTGTGTAGCGGGGCTTGTGTTTAAACTATTAAATACAAAGGCTTGTTAATATTTCGATCACAGAGAGATCTAGTTTGCGAGCCAAACGATCATTGCTTATATGCTTAGTGTGGAAAGTTAATTAAAGAGCTCAATACAATTTGTGTGTGTGTGTGTGTGTGTGGTGTGTGTGTGTGTGTGATGTGTGTGGTGTGTGTGTGTGTGTGTGTTTGGTGGTGTTTTGAAGGCTATGATTTATTTTCATGATATAAATATATTTTGTAATGATGATCAATTCTGATGTGCGCCATATGAATACATGTAAACGCAGTGAGATTTGATGTAACAAGTGAATTAAGTAGACAGACAGAACAAGATACAGTGATAAATGAAGGGAAAAAACTGTATAATTGTGCTTTATCTAATATTCATTTCAACTCCACGAATACAGCAGTGATGAAGAAATGAGGAAAGAATATTGAGTTAAAGCAGCGTGGACATGGAATGTAACAGCCGGTTATTGACAGTTTCTCGCCTATGCGATCTTCAGACAATATATATATATAATATATATATATATGTGTTGTGTGTGTGTGGTGTGTGGTTTTATGTGTGTGGAAATTCCATTGCACCAAACCCACTAGTTATAGGGTAACCAGCCATATACCTGAATGTTGTGGGAGAGGTCAAAATTCCGTGATAAAACAACATGAGATCAAAATAAACTCTAACATGTGGCACACAGTGCACCTGTCTAGGCTATGTTGTATTGGGAGAGTGTGCTTTGCATTGCACTAGCAACATGACCACTCTAAACAAACCGTAGTGCAGGTTTGATCGGCAACTGAGTGGCTCAAAATCATGCTAATGTGAATTTTTTTTTCTTTCGAAATCACATGGCGAGGAAGAGAATAGCAGAGGGCACAGGCAGTGGATGTCACTGGAAGTCTTTAGCTTGAACTTCACACATGGGTGGTGAGTGGGTAGACGGCCGCTGTGGTATTACAAAACCAGACATTACTACATTTCGTGTCCTCCTTCATAACAAAGCAGCCTTATTTAGGGATGGCACTGCTTTCCACTCATGAGGAATGGTCAATAAAAGGCGATCAAAAGTTGCATGTCCGTACATGACCCTGTATATAAGGTGCATATGGCTGGGCATCCAAATTCTGCATGCGAAATTTCAGAAAATTAAAATTAACGAAATAAGATGTTCATTTAGCATCTTCGAACATGAGGACACTTCGAGACCACAAGAAAAACCCTGAACGCAGATCTGCGTTTATTGCACAGGTTCTTAAAACAAAACAATATTAGTATTGCGCTCTATTAGAAACCAGACTTCTTGACAAGGGGAAGTGAAAGAAGTGGTGATGGTTACACTGGGTCTTCCTGAACTGCGAAAAGAGAGTCCAGTGTCGGTTTGCATCAGAAATGACATTGATTACAACTGGAGTCGCTCTTAGTTGGTATTTCTGACAGGCTGATGTCTCTTCGTTTACCTATTGGAAAGGAATAAATATGCGACCTTGCTGAATTGTTATGGGCCTACAATGGACTCCACTGAGGGAGAGAAAGTATTCCTTTTTACAGTAGCAGTTGTGTTCTCCTGAGACATACATATGTCGTGATAAACTTATGTCATGTGTGACTTCAATGTTTCGTGTTGGATGTGACACACTGACTTGGGGAAGAGTATTGGTCAATATGGCGTAGGAAAGGTAAACTCTAATGGTCTGTTACTGTTGTCTCTTTGTTGTGATTAGTAATACGATTTTTCAGCACCAAACAGTTTTCAAAACCAACCTGGCAATATCCTAGATCAGCCCCATGACCATCTCATTGACTACATTATCAGTTCGGTGGTCGTGATTTGTCGTGACATAAAGCTGATTGATCATAGCTAATTAGGCAATGTTGGTCAGGATCACAGATTGATGCATTTGCACTGACATGCATGTAAATAAACATGTTCGAACAGAGTTTAAACCACCAAGAAAGGTAGATGTAACAAAGTTGAATACAATGTCTAACTTAGCTCATATCTTTTGACATCTGGAATGAAGTTGAACGGCATGGTCAGGCTGGCGAATAATTCTCTTGGCTCGGCAAAATAAACACTTGGGTATGCTCATCGGAAACATCAATTGGTTTGAATTCAAATGATCCTGAAATACAAATCTCTCCGTTGTAGAAACATGCAAAAATGTCATCAGTCTGGATGAAAGATAAAAAATGTGAAAAAGAAAGATGCATTTAAATTTAACTAAAGAGAAAATCCAAGCAAGATGAGGAACATGAAGGAGAGTTGGTGGACATCAAAAGCAAAGCTTGCAGGAGGCTGCTGATAAATATGATCTAAATCGTTTCTATCAAATCTAAAGGCGTGTTTTTGGTTCAATTTCCATGGTCTATTCCAATCATGTCAGTGAATAAACACCTTGAACTGACAAAAGGGATATTTGTAAAACGTTGGGAAAGGAACATTATCTCTACACAGTCCCTGAATCAGGAATCTTCTTTCGACACTCATGTGATAGACAGCTTACAAGATAGTGTTGACATCACTATCTGCTAAACCGTTAATACCTGAATAAATGAAGAAAGCTATAATCAACTTTCAAATGGAAATGTATCTGGCGAAGATGGAATATCATATAGCTGAATTGTATAAATGTGGAACAATAATTTTGACACGCAGGCTCTGCAAATTCTTCAACCATGTTGTGGACAGGGTGAAGTCATGCAACAGTTTAAGGTCCGAAATTTATTGGACATGAACAAAGAAGCAAGTGTGACTGTGACAACCACAGAGGAATATCTCTTCTCTCGGTTCTGCTGCAAAATTCGTGGTTGTATCATCCTTAACAGGCTTAATGACTTTGTCTCGGGATCAGCACACAGAAACTCAGTGTGATTTTTTGCTCAAGTTGAGGAACAGTAGATATGATTTTCTGTCTTCAACAGGCCCAGAAGAAGGCTCGAGTGCAAAACAAAGACTCGTTTATGGTTTTCGTTGATTTTCACAAAAGCCTTTGACACTGTGTCCCGGACTGCTCTGTGGAAAGTGTGTCCAAATTAGTGTTTCGTTTACATATCTTGGATCAACAGTCACTTCTGAATGGAAAGATGGACAAAGAGAAACATTACAGAATAGCTAAAGTAAACACTGCATTCGGCAATTTGAAGCATCGATTATGGAATACAAAAATGTATCTCTCAAAATAAAATACAAATTAACATCTATAGACCTGTTGTGCCTTTCAAACTCAACTATATGTGCCGAAACTTGGACACTTTACACAAGCACATAAACCAAACTTGACGCCTTTCACATGCGCTTGTCTTCGTGCCATTTGTGGTATAAATGGATGATAAAGAAATAGTGCAATACTAAAAGAAAAATGTAACAACATTGCAGACATTGAAACCTCACTAGCAAAGGTTCAGCTTAGGCTGGCTGGTCACGTTGGCAAAATGAATGAGAACACTCTGCCACAAAAGATATTATAGACGGAACTACCAAATGCTAAGCGTGCTATTGGACGTCCTCTTACGCTATAAAGACAATTGAAGGACAATTTGAAACGCCTATATTGACCTGAGTGCTTGGGAAAATCTAGCATCAAATCGGAGAATAGTGTAAGGCATGTTTTGCTAAATCAAAGAGCTTTGAAGAAAATAGATTGAAACACCGTTATCAGCTCCGACTAACTTTAAAGCAAAAACATCTTACATTCGCTTTCAAAAAAAATCATCTGTCAGTGTGGCTTCGTAGCTCGCAGCAAGGTTGGGCTAGTATCACACTCAAGGAAACACAAAATGTCTTCTTGATAGCAAGCACAACATGGGAGGAAACAAATCACTCACTGCTGACCCTCATCTATTGTTCACCATAGGAGAGTCCTCCATAAATCAGAAATAAAATTTATTAAATCTAATAAAAATTAGAATGTTTAAAGATTTCCGCGACATATTGTATTGTTGCTTGGTTAAGTTTGGCACCAGGCGTCAGACGTAGGGCACTCAGTAAGGATCATACTCGTAGATATATCGCTTTTACAATAGATTCTTCCACCATGTTAGGAAATTGTGTACTTCGTATATTTATATTTTACATTTGTATGAAGTTTCTTAGATTTTTTTCACATGGTTATATGATGGTGGGGACGCATGGCGTAATGATTATGAACTCGACGACACGAGTTCAATTCATGGACGAGGCTGTTTGCATCTCATATAGCACTAATACACTTGGGAAAGGTATGCATCCAACTATTTTCCCACCAGTCTTGGGTAAATAGTAGGGCAGAATGGGCTCTTTAACTTGGTTTAGGTAAGAAACATTCTGAATACAAATCTGTTAACTCCGCTTAAAGTATTGACTATGGGTCACATCCTGATCGTGCAGGGAAGTCGGTAAATACATATTTAATATAAAGTATTCCTAATTCACGTACCTAGGTAGTAATATCTCATCCACAGAAAATGATGTTATTGCACGTATAGGAAAAGTATGGTCTGCGATAGAAAGATTATCAGTTATATGAAAATCCGATCTCGCTGACAGGTTAAGAATTTTTAACCAGAGGGTGTTGGCAAGATGATAACGGTCGTACAATTAAGGAACACATGTATTCATATATAGATTTTTAGAAAGATTTAAGAATCTTGGAAAACAGTGAGCCAAGATGTATATATGTAACTAACACGTTCATTGTATGTCTCAATCTCATTTAAGTTGAGAACATTTCAGCAACAACGTTTGGTTACTGACAGTTCTAATGTGATTTGAGAAAACTTTAGTAACCGTAACTCATGTCAACGCTGCTTTAACTTAGATATACCTGATCTATTACGATATGAGCCTGTTTACTTATAAATATTTTTGATTGATTTTGTTCTTGTTTTACGGCATATCAACCAATGGGTCATTTAATGCCGACTACGTTTTTGAAAGAATTGGTGATAATGTTTAATTTTTCTAAAGGTTTTTTTTACATATTTTTTGTGAATGAAACTTTTAGATGATTTTTTTAACATATATTTTTGTGTTTTCATTTTTTTTTGGAAGATTTTTAGATTTTGTTGTAGATGTGTGCTTAAAATATTATAAATAATATAAATAATATAGTGCCAGATCATTTGCGTAGTCCACGTCCGTAATAGTCTCTGCGAGGTATCACCGATTTCTTGCCTTTTTTAGTGTGAGGCCTTTTTATTTTCTGGGATCTAATGATGTTCGAAGTACATAGTCTAGGCACATTATAAATATGTATGGTGCTAACGTATCTCCTTGCAGAACTCCAGCGACTATATCAAAGAAATCTGT
This sequence comes from Doryteuthis pealeii, assembly GCA_023376005.1. Classification (NCBI taxonomy): domain Eukaryota; kingdom Metazoa; phylum Mollusca; class Cephalopoda; order Myopsida; family Loliginidae; genus Doryteuthis; species Doryteuthis pealeii. The sequence goes on from CM042140.1 coordinate 145,843,669, forward strand.
GTCGCTATGAGGTGAATGTACCTTTGCTTTTAGTATATTTGTAGAGCATTATTATATTCTTTGGGAGGTCGTATGCAGTATTCGCTCCATTTTCCCTCTGTGTATGGAATAGATTCCTTGGAGAAACCTAAAAAACGCAGTGTTGCCTCAATATTCTTTGCTCGAATTCCTTCTACGATTCGACGAATAGTCAAGATCTGATAAGTCATAGATCAATTTCTGCGGAATCCATTTTGGTTTTTCCGAAGGGTTTTCTCTTATAGTACTTATGTCACCTTTTTGGGTGCAGCCTTTTGCTCATTTTTCTATCGTATTTTGTTTATATACTGCGTTGTATAGCCTAAGCAGTATGTCATCGAATTTCCTCATTTTCCATAACTCAGGATGTATTTCGTCGAGGCTTGATGCTTTTCTACTTTAGTTTTTTTAGGACTTCGTTTAGTTCTACGATCGTAAAGTCCCTAGCTTGTTGTCTAGTTTAAGATTGGATATTATTTCTCTATGATTTTGGGTGGGTGGGGCAACTGTTTTTGAAAGTTGTCTTTCCACTTCTGAAGTCTATCTTTTTGGCTGATTGCCTTTAACTTTGATCTATGGTTTTTTCCTGCCACTTATTTCATTTGCAGTTTGCCATGCTAAATGCTACAGTCTTCTATCGAATGTCTGATTTTATTTATCTGCTCTAGGATGTATTCTATTTGTTCTTTTTTTTTTTTAGTTTGTTCAACCTGGGGCTACTTTTTGCATATTGGTGTTAGTTGGGTGTGTTTTATTGTGTTGGGTGATCAATTTTACTTCTCTTATCTCTGACTGGTCTGTCTCCCCATAGGTCAGTGTGTTTGGCTCGATACGCACTCAGCTACTGCTTCTAGCCGGGCACTGACAAAGTTTTCGTATTCCTCATTTGGAGTGTGCCTTGCAGATGTCTCCGGGAGGATGTCAAATCATGTCTTATTATTACTGAATAGCGATTGCATATATTATTGTTGGCAAATGAGGATCAGTTGTATCGTACATTTTTGTTTCTACGTCGACTTAGGCTAAATTTTGCTGTGACTATTCTGTGATCGGAGGATACTCCTTAGAAAGGGGAGTACGCTTCGTAGTTCGTGGCGCTGTTTTATCACTTTTTATTTATTAGTATATAGTCTAATTGTGTTTTTGTATTATTGAGGTAGGTGTAGGTCAATAGTTTGCCCTTTCGTTGTCGGAATTTGGTTAGGAGTTCACCATTCCTGTTTGAAGTGTTGTATAGGCACAGGCCGAATCCCTGCAACACAGCCTGAAAATGGCAGCACGGAACATTGGCCTGTATATGAACAGTGACATAACCAAGTTCATGCGGAGGAGGCATCTCTACACTCGACGGTAAACCTCTAAGCCTGTAGAACAATTCACGTACCTAGGTAGTAATATCTCATTCACAGAATGCAATGTTAATGCATGCATAGGGAAGACGTGGTCTGCTATAAACAGACTATCAGTCATATGGAAATCCGTTCTCACTGACAAGTTAAAGCGACAAATCTTACAGGCCGTAGTTGTGTCAGTGCTACTGTATGTCTTCACCATTTGGACCCTAACGAAGCGCCTAAAGATGGGAGCTGTCCAAGAATGTTGCGTGTGATTTTAAACATGTCGAGGAAACAATACTCCCACAAGAAAGCGACTGTATGGTGACTTGACCCCTATCACATAAAATCATCCGAGTAAGACGAACAAGACATGTTGGACACAGCTGGAGAAGCGAGGATGAAACTCATATGAGACGTTCTTCAATAGAAGCCAGATGCTGATACTGGATCTGCGCAGAGGACCTGTCAGGAACAATGAATGATAGAGACGGTTGGCGAGAGATTCATGGATGTCCGTACAGCTACACAATGGATGATGATGAATATATATATATATATATACATATAGTCTCCGGTTGATGTAATGATTCCCCCAAAATAGCAAATTGGTGAATAAGTCACCTCTATTTATACACACAAACATATATATATATATATATATATATTATAGAGAAGAGAGAGAGAGAGAGAGAGAAAGAGAGAGAGAGAGAGAGTTTGATATAATTGAATAATAACGACAAGCAAACTCGGCGAATACCGCATGTGACGCGCGGAACACTGGATCAGCAATGTTACCTCTGAGAGGTAACCGTGTCCTCTGTTATGTTGTGGATGCAGCTACACGACACACTAGGTTATAGTAGTGGCGAATTTATCAGTGACAAGTTGATTTGGCGAGTTTCGTGTGTGGCGTGGGCCGGTGGTAGAGTCTCTGGCTCTGCGTTCTGGGTTCTCCGTTCGATCTCTGTCGGGGGCAGATAGAGGTATACATTGCTTATGAGACCTAATTAGGACGAAACAGCTGTCCAGTGTTCCGCACACGATATTCGGCGAGTTTGCTTCTCGTGATTATTCATCTATATTATATATATTATATATATATATAATATATTATATATATTTCTCTATTATTGCAATGTTTCAACCATTATTCCAATTTTTAAAACATTGCTTTTTACAAACAAACAAAAAACACAAACAAAGAAAATCTGCCCCTTGTTTGTTTGTTTGTTTTTCTGTTTGTATTTATCCGTGGAATTTTGTTCTTCTTTAACACACCATCATCATCATCATCATCACCATTTTTGTTTGTTTTTTTGTTGTTGTAAAAAACAATTTATGAAAGTTGGAATAATTAGGTTGAAACAGAAAAAAAGCAACTAATTGTAATTTCTTTTCAATTCATAAACATGTTAATAGAGTTGATAGTTAACTAAAAAAGAAGAAGTGATTATTATTGCCACATCACTCCTCGGTGTTCTTTTGCAAATAAGAAATAAAAATTCACCAAACGCAAAGGAAATAATAGTCTTATATATATATATATATATATATATATATATAGTTGTAGAAAATTTTTTTCTCTCTACCATGGTTTCAGGGGACACCTTCTTCAGGATTCTGAAGCAGGTGTACCCGAACACCGAACCGTAGCATAAAGAAAACTTTTACTTTACGAATATATTGAGCACCTTTTGGATTGACTACTAATTCTACTCCAGTGAAAACGTTGTAGCAGCATTTGATAAATTTGATGATGGACTCTCCCGGTGTGTTTGTGCCGCTCGTGACACTTCAATCCAACCAGTGACTTGCAAACAATCCCGCAGATAATGCAAAGATGGCCGTCGTGAGGCTGAGTGCGCTGGGTATTAGAAGTGTCCTTTTCGTCTTTGCCTTGCCATTTTCAGAAGAACAATACTGCTGACGAACGATTTCATACCCTTTTGACATGATCATTTCCATTGGTCCGGTTAGTCGCAATTTTCTCGAAGTTGCTTTGCTGTATATTGAGTGCTGAAAGGTTGGTTTTCAGTTTTGTCCTTGTATCTAAGCCATTGCCACCAACATGAGAATTTTCGGTATCCTGTTGTCTGTCATTGGACTGTATAAGGAACACCTCAATTCCACTAATTTTGTATTTTGTTAAAAGATCAGCGTTGGTCACTCTGTCGTTGAATGTTGTAACCACATATGTCGAAGACATGCTTTGTGGAAGACATCAGGTTGATTGATATGCACCTGTAGAGTGTCCAAGATTCAGAGCCATATAGAAGAGTGGTGAGTATCACAGCCTTGTAGACTTGGATTTTGGTTTCTAGTCTGATGCCACGTTCATCCCACAATTGGTGATGAAGTTTGCCAAATGCATCTGATGCTTTTGGAATACGACAGAAAATCTCGTCATCCAGAAAACACTAGAGTTGACCTTGCTTCCCAGATAAGTGAAGGACCACACATACTTCAGGGGGTGTCCGTCTACTGATTTTGGGGTACCGAGAAAAGAGGTTAATGAGTGGCCTCTGTTTGGCACCTCAAATCTGCTTAGCAGTAGGACGCGGCTGGTGGATTACCTCAGTTTTCTTGATACTGACTGTAGTAGAGTTTGGCTTTAAATCGTTGACGGTTGAACAACCTATATAGTACGAAATTGATGAATTAATATATATATATATTATATATATATATATATTTGTGTGTGTGTATTTGGTAAATAAAAGTCTTACAAATCGGTCATATTAGCAGTTATATATCTATTTCTACCCATATGTATAAGTATATGCACATGAGTTTTATCAAACTGCTAAATGCCATTTCTAATTGAAACTCATATGTATATAAAAATGGGTAGAATAGATCTAAAACTACTAGTATAACCGATTTTTAACCCTTTTCTTTACCAGGTATATTGCATTATCTTGTTATTGTTATTATTTATTTTGTTCTTGTTCTATTTGTTTAATTCTTCTTTTTCATTCATTCTTCTTTCTTTCTTCTTTCTTCATCATCATCAACATCTTCTTCTTCTTCTTCTTCTTCTTCTTCTTCTTCTTCCTTTCTTCCTTCCTTCATCATCATCAACATCTTCTTCTTCTTCTTCTTCTTCTTCTTCCTTTCTTCCTTCCTTCATCATCATCAACATCTTCTTCTTCTTCTTCTTCTTCTTCTTCTTTCCTTTCTTCCTTCCTTCATCATCAACATCTTCTTCTTCTTCTTCTTCTTCTCTTTCTCTTTCTTCTTCTTCATCATCATCAAACACTTCTCTTCTTCTTCTTCTTCTTCTTTCTTCCTTCATCATCATCATCAACATCATCTTCTTCTTCATCTTCTTCTTCTTCTTTCTTCTTTCTTTTCTTCCTTCATCATCATCATCAACATCTTCTTCTTTTCTTCTTCTTTCTTTCTTCCTTCATCATCATCATCAACATCTTCTTCTTCTTCTTCTTCTTTCTTTCTTCCTTCATCATCATCATCAACATCTTCTTCTTCTTCTTCTTCTTTCTTTCTTCCTTCATCATCATCATCACACTTCTTCTTCTTCTTCTTCTTTCTTCTTCCTTCATCATCATCATCAACATCTTCTTCTTCTTCTTTCTTTCTTCCTTCATCATCATCATCAACATCTTCTTCTTCTTCTTCTTTCTTTCTTCCTTCATCATCATCATCAACATCTTCTTCTTCTTCTTCTTCTTCTTTCCTTTCTTCTTCATCATCATCATCAACATCTTCTTCTTCTTCTTCTTCTTTCTTTCTCCTCATCATCATCATCAACATCTTCTTCTTCTTCTTCTTCTTTCTTTTTCCTTCATCATCATCATCAACATCTCTTCTTCTTCTTTTCTTCTTCTTTCTTTCTTCCTTCATCAATCATCAACATCTTCTTCTTCTTCTTCTTCTTCTTTCTTCTTCCTTCATCATCATCATCAACATCTTCTTCTTCTTCTTCTTCTTTCTTTCTTCCTTCATCATCATCATCAACATCTTTCTTCTTCTTCTTTCTTCTTTCTTTCTTCTTCATCATTCAACTTTCTTCTTCTTCTTCTTTTTCTTTTCCTTCATCATCATCATCAACATCTTCTTCTTCTTCTTCTTCCTTTCTTCCTTCCTTCATCATCATCAAACATCTTCTTCTTCTTCTTCTCTTCTTCTTCTTCTCTTTCTTCCTTCATCATCATCATCAACATCTTCTTCTTCTTCATCTTTTTTCTTCATCATCACATCAACATCTTTTCTTCTTCTTCTTTTCTTTCTTTCCTTCATCATCATTCATCAACATCTTCTTCTTCTTCTTCTTCCTTTCTTCCTTCATCATCATCATCAACATCTTCTTCTTCTTCTTCTTCTTTCTTTTCTTCCTTCATCATCATCATCACATCTTTTCTTCTTCTTCTTCTTTTCTTTCTTCTTCATCATCATCATCAACATCTTTCTTCTTCTTCTTCTTTTTTCTTCTTCATCATCACTCAACAAACATCTCTTCTTCTATTCTTCTTCTTTTCTTCCTCATCATCATCATCACATCTTCTTCTTCTTCTTCTTCTTTCTTCCTCCATCCATCATCATCAACATCTTCTTTCTTCTTCTTCTTCTTCTTCTTTCTTCTTCCTTCATCATCATCATCAAATCATCTTCTTCTCTTCTTCTTCTTCTTTCTTTCTTCCTTCATCATCATCATCACATCTTCTTTCTTTCTTCTTCTTCTTTCTTTCTTCCTTCATCATCAATCATCAACATACTTCTTCTTCTTCTTCTTTTCTTTCTTTCTTCCTTCATCACCATCATCAACATCTTCTTCTTCTTCTTCTTCTCTTCTTTCTTTCTCCTTCATCATCATCATCAACATCTTCTTCTTCTTTCTTCTTTCTTTCTCCTTCATCATCATCATCAACATCTCTTCTTCTTCTTCTTCTTCTTCTTTCTTCTCTTCATCATCATCATCAATTTCTTCTTCTTCTTCTTCTTCTTCTTCTTCTTCTTCTTCTTCTTCTTCTTTCTTTCTTCCTTCATCATCATCATCAACATCTTCTTCTTCTTCTTCGTCTTCTTGTTTCTTCTTCACATCATCAAGACATCTTCTGTCTCTTCTTTTCTTCTTCCTTCCTTTCTTCCTTCATCATCATCATCAACATCTTCTTCTTCTTCTTCTTCTTCTTCTTCTTCTTCTTCTCTGTGTCGTTTCATTGTTATTAAACTATTGCCAAATTTGAATGAGACTGGTGTCTGGTGTCACACGGATGATGCTCTACGTTTCATGTCTCTTCATCTTAAAACCATCAGTTACCAACATAACACCAACACATATACACATTCATACACACACACACACACATTCTGCACACTCACATACACATACATTCACACCACATTCACGCTCACACACATATGCATTTACTACACACACACACCACACAAACACATTCACACCACTCACACATTCCCATACAGCTGGGTTATCAATTTCTTTTTTCTCTATTTCTTTATTTTTTGTTCTTTAGCCTCAATTCTCGTTCCCTCAATTTACACTGGTACCCAAACAATAATAGCCAAATGCCCAGGCTGTTTTTATAGGATGCAAGATATTCAGAGTGAGAGAGACAGAGAGAGGCAGAGGCAGAGAGAGAGAGGGGGAGGGCAGGGGCAGATACATAAAGACTGAGACAGAGAAAGGGAGAAGGAGAGAGAGAGAGAGAGAGTCTATTTTAAGAACCAAAAAGAAAGACACTGGAGATAGATGATAGATAGATAGATAGATAGATACAAACAGAAACATAGACTGGGATGGTAAGATTTTAACCGAAGAAAACACTGGAGAGAAAAAGAGAGAGAGAGTAGATATAAGTAACGCCACAATTCAGAATGGATCTCTTTAATATTTCCCATTTAATAAATAAGGGTTTACATTTTTGATTCTTAAAGTCAAATATTACAACCAATTATCAATGGGAAATAATTAAAGGATCCAATACCTGTCGAAGTTGCCTGATCCGTGTTTCTTAGTTGGTAAGAAAAGTTAGCAATAATTAGAGGCGGATAAGAAAAACCTGATAATAAAAAACATGAATTTCTGAGAAATGTTCCCATAAAGATACATACTCTTAATGTAATTAAGATTAATTATAGATAGTATATATTCATTATTTTAAAAACCTACAACTTAATTGATTTATCAGAAGACTCCCAACCCAGTAGTATGCATAAATAGAGATATAACAAAAAGGAATAAAGGAAAAAGGGGGATGGGTGTGGAAGAACAGTTGACAGAATTGCCAATTACTTTTGCCTGATAAGCGTATGGAAAACTAATCTCTTTAATTTCAAAAAGAATAAAATAATTCTAGACCACATGTATATATATAAAATAGCTCCCTATGTGTTTTAAGTTCTCCGGTAATTGAACACGAAAACGTAATAGAGCAAAAACCTTCGTAAATATATTATAGCTTGTAGATATATAATGCTCTGTATTTGACGAAATATATTGAGCCTTTTCGGATTAACCACTTATGCTACCACATGAAACAAGTTATAAACATTTTGGATGAATTTAATAAACTAAATCGAAAAGTAAGTGCCTATTTAAAACTAAATTGTCGAGTTGTCAAATTTGGGAATATATGACAATTGTCGATTTTAGTTTAAATACGGAGTTACTTTGGATGTGAGCTCCTAGCAGCCTGTAAAATATATACCAGTATTATTTGTTAAATTCTAACCCTTGCAGATGATACCCATCGATTAAGGAAGCCTGACTGATGGAATGCGGTCGGGTTCCGGGTAGCCTGCTAGTCTAGCCGCACTGAGGAG
>CM042140.1:145851927-145859427 GCA_023376005.1 Doryteuthis pealeii
AAGAATTGGTACATTTAGAATAAATTGAATTTTTTAAAATAAGCCTAATATTTATAACATTTCACAAATTCTTTATATCTTCAGTTTCCCCCGTCTCACACGCCGTCGAACAACAATCAAAACATTCCTCCCACTGCAAAGACTGGCTTTTCCGAATGCTAAAATCGGTGTTAAAAGTTAGAAACGAGAGAGCTTCAAGATGTAGAGTTTGGTAATAAGTATTATCTAATGATATTAGTTTTGATTTTATAATATTACACAAAAATAACAAATGCTGGTCTCTTTGTTTTAGAAGAAAAATATAAAAAATTGTTAAAATAAAATGTATTATATAGACGATATGAAATGTATATAATGTTTCTTATATGCAAAACACACTTCACTCACTTATTTACTAAGTTGCTGTGTCTAGCCACACTAAAGAGACGTGAAACGTCGAAACACGGTGTCTGTGAATGACTTATGTTTTGGTCTGAAGATCGCATAGGCGTGAAACTGTCAGTAACCGGGTGTTGACTCCATGATCTCGCTACCTTAACTCAAATTGGTATATATATATATATATATATATATGTGTGTGTGTGTGTGTGTGTGTGTGTGTGTTTATATATATATATATATATATATATATATAATATATATGATACAAAAATATTCTTTTGAATATTAATAAAAGAAATATTAGACATATGTTCATAAAGCATATGGTTAAATTCATCTCTTTATCTTTTTTTGCAATTCATATATCATCTGACCTAACATGCGAATATATATATATATGGAACATGACCGACATATATATGGCGCGAAATGCCCACGTTGGTGAATATTGTAACGTCTTTCGTTTTTTGCAGTATTAAGGTTTTTGTTTTGTAAACTCATTTAACTTTCCTCTCCGACCCAAACAACTACGGGAGTGAATGAGCTCTGATGATGATTTTTGTAAAATCGAAATATTGATCAATATCAGCTATGATTATATTATAATTGTTTTCTTCTTTAACAGCATTGTGTGATGTTTTCATTCCACCTTTTCTTACTCATATATATATATATATAGGGGGTAGGTGTGTGGGGTGAATATGTATGTGTTTATTTACACCCACAATTGTACACATATATATACGTACATATATATATATATGTATATGTATTTATATATGTGTGTGTATGTGTATGTGTTTAACTATATATATATATATATATATATATATATATATATATATATATATAATATTAAACTGGAATAGGAATTAACATATTGAATAGTCGCATCATTAATTCCGAATATCAAATAAATATATTTAGTCCTAATTACTTGTTGGCCTATAGAAGCCAATTAACTACGCATTTGTTAACAATATATATTTGGTGCAGACAATTGTAGTAGTCATTATTAGAGACACACTCTTTCAAATATAAAGGCCATATATGTATATAATATACATATACACATATATAGTTGGACGCACGCACACACACACACAACACACACACACACACACACATATATATATATATATTAGAGAGAGAGAGGGGGTAGGGGGACAGAATGAGAGACCGAGAAGAAAGTGTGACATAAGGTATAACTAAAGTTTAACTCGTTTTCCTATACTCTTACATGAAAATCGGCTCATATATATATATATATATATATATATATATATATATAGAGAGAGAGAGAGAGAGAGAGAGAGAGAGAGAGTGAGAGAAGGAGGGAGGGGGAGTGCGACATACGGTATACATAAATGTAAATTATACTGATATTTAAAATTCGGATCCTATACATTTGTATTGATCTTTTTATTCTCTTTTTACATAAATGTTGTTTTGTTAATTTTTTTTTTTTTTTAGTTTCTTTTGTTTATTTATTCATTTTTTAAAAACATTAAGTTTAAGCGTTCGGTACCCGGATGACGACAATTTCATTCACACTCTCTCTCTCTTTTCCTTTCGATTTCTCTTCTCTCTTCCATTCTTATTTTATTTTAATTTTTTATTCCTTTCGTTTTTGTTTTTTTTTAATTTTTCTCTACCCCCCCCCTTGTGATTTTGCGTTCTTTAGTTTTTTTCCGTCTCGCGTGACTCTCTGGTGAATAGAGAGAGAGAGAGAGAGAGCGAGCGAGAGAGACATCCACACACACAGACATCTGCAGGTCTCCACAACCGCTACTCACCGCCACCGCGACGGCCACGGCGGCGGTGGCGGCTTTGGGTGGAGGCCAAACAAACCATCAACCGAAATAAGACAAACCAGGATCAAAGACAAAACTAACACAATCAAACTTTAATTAATGTCTCTTTCACAACAACAACAACAATAACAACAACAACAAAACACATCAAAACAAAGACATGGCAGATATTTTTAGAAGCATTTAATAACTTTGTTACAAACATTTATTCCCGTTTAGACGATCATAGATTTGCCCGACAATATCACTCGACATTTACATGTTGCCATACATAATATTGAGATTGATATTGGTGTTGCCATACATGATATTGATATATATATATATATATATATATATATATATATGTGTGTGTGTGTGTGTGTGTGTGTGTGTGTGTGTGTGTGTGTGTGTGTGTGTGTGTGCGTATGTTTTGCTTATGTCTGATTCTGCTGCATTTATGCAGTCGAAATGAATTATTACGATGAAGTAAATCTAAAGTTTTTTTCCTTCCTTTATTCACTATAATGCTCTGTGCGTCCACACCGAAGTCTCACTACGGTTAACCAGTAGCACTACAGTTGAACTCCATATGGAATAATCCTCATTACCAATATATATATATATATATATATATTGATTTATTCATATATATATAAATGGATGCCTTGCCACAGATATGAATTTATTTTGGCATTTCGTTGCCTCCTCTAATTTTTACTAATTCAGAGACCTGACACACGATCTTCCTGTTATTTATAATACACCGTATATATAAAAGTATAGGCACAAATCTTTATATGTACGTTTGAGTTTTCAATTTTGGGTGAATCCTATCAAGGAAACAATTGATATCATCCATCGATATATATATATATATAATATATATATATATATATATATATATATATATATATATATATAATACGTGTGTGTACGTGTGTGTGTGTATATATATATATATATATATATATATATATATATATATATATATATATATATATATATAATCGATGGATGATATCAATTGTTTCTTGATAGGATTCACCCAAAATTGAAAACTCAAACGTACATATAAAGATTTGTGCTATACTTTTATATATACGGTGTATTATAAATAACAGGAAGATCGTGTGTCAGGTCTCTGAATTAGTAAAAATTAGAGGAGGCAACGAAATGCCAAATAAATTCATATCTGTGGCAAGGCATCCATTTATATATATATGAATAATCAATATATATATATATATATATATATTGGTAATGAGGATTATTCCATATGGAGTTCAACTGTAGTGCTACTGGTTAACCGTAGTGAGACTTCGGTGTGGACGCACAGAGCATTATAGTGAATAAAGGAAGGAAAAAAACTTTAGATTTACTTCATCGTAATAATTCATTTCGACTGCATAAATGCAGCAGAATCAGACATAAGCAAAACATACGCACACACACACACACACACACACACACACACACACACACCACACACACACACACATATATATATATATATATATATATATATATATCAATATCATGTATGGCAACACCAATATCAATCTCAATATTATGTATGGCAACATGTAAATGTCGAGTGATATTGTCGGGCAAATCTATGATCGTCTAAACGGGAATAAATGTTTGTAACAAAGTTATTAAATGCTTCTAAAATATCTGCCATGTCTTTGTTTTATGATGTGTTTTGTTGTTGTTGTTATTGTTGTTGTTGTTGTTGAAAGAGACATTAATTAAAGTTTGATTGTGTTAGTTTTGTCTTTGATCCTGGTTTGTCTTATTTCGGTTGATGGTTTGTTTGGCCTCCACCCAAAGCCGCCACCGCCGCCGTGGCCGTCGCGGTGGCGGTGAGTAGCGGTTGTGGAGACCTGCAGATGGTCTGTGTGTGTGGATGTCTCTCTCGCTCGCTCTCTCTCTCTCTCTCTCTATTCACCAGAGAGTCACGCGAGACGGAAAAAACTAAAGAACGCAAAATCACAAGGGGGGGGGGGTAGAGAAAATTAAAAAAACAAAACGAAAGGAATAAAAATTAAAATAAAATAAGAATGGAAGAGAGAAGAGAAATCGAAAGGAAAAGAGAGAGAGAGTGTGGAATGAAATTGTCGTCATCCGGGTACGAACGCTTAAACTTAATGTTTTTAAAAAAATGAATAAATAAACAAAAGAAACTAAAAAAAAAAAAATTAACAAAACAACATTTATGTAAAAAGAGAATAAAAAGATCAATACAAATGTATAGGATCCGAATTTTAAATATCAGTATAATTTACATTTTATGTATACCGTATGTCGCACTCCCCCTCCTCCTTCTCTCACTCTCTCTCTCTCTCTCTCTCTCTCTCTCTCTCTATATATATATATATATATATATATATATATATATATGAGCCGATTTTCATGTAAGAGTATAGGAAAACGAGTTAAACTTTAGTTATACCTTATGTCACACTTTCTTCTCGGTCTCTCATTCTGTCCCCCTACCCCCTCTCTCTCTCTATATATATATATATATATGTGTGTGTGTGTGTGTGTGTGTGTGTGTGTGTGTGTGCGTGCGTCCAACTATATATGTGTATATGTATATTATATACATATATGGCCTTTATATTTGAAAGAGTGTGTCTCTAATAATGACTACTACAATTGTCTGCACCAAATATATATTGTTAACAAATGCGTAGTTAATTGGCTTCTATAGGCCAACAAGTAATTAGGACTAAATATATTTATTTGATATTCGGAATTAATGATGCGACTATTCAATATGTTAATTCCTATTCAGTTTAATATATATATATATATATATATATATATATATATATATATATATATATATAGTTAAACACATACACATACACACACATATATAAATACATATACATATATATATATATGTACGTATATATATGTGTACAATTGTGGGTGTAAATAAACACATACATATTCACCCCACACACCTACCCCCTATATATATATATATATGAGTAAGAAAAGGTGGAATGAAAACATCACACAATGCTGTTAAAGAAGAAAACAATTTATAATATAATCATAGCTGATATTGATCAATATTTCGATTTTACAAAAATCATCATCAGAGCTCATTCACTCCCGTAGTTGTTTGGGTCGGAGAGGAAAGTTAAAATGAGTTTACAAAACAAAAACCTTAATACTGCAAAAAACGAAAGACGTTACAATATTCACCAACGTGGGCATTTCGCGCCATATATATGTCGGTCATGTTCCATATATATATATATATTCGCATGTTTAGGTCAGATGATATATGAATTGCAAAAAAAGATAAAGAGATGAATTTAACCATATGCTTTATGAACATATGTCTAATATTTCTTTTATTAATTATTCAAAAGAATATTTTTGTATCATATATATATATATATATATATATATATATATATATATAACACACACACACACACACACACACACACACATATATATATTATATATATATATATACCAATTTGAGTTAAGGTAGCGAGATCATGGAGTCAACACCCGGTTACTGACAGTTTCACGCCTATGCGATCTTCAGACCAAAACATAAGTCATTCACAGACACCGTGTTTCGACGTTTCACGTCTCTTTAGTGTGGCTAGACACAGCAACTTAGTAAATAAGTGAGTGAAGTGTGTTTTTGCATATAAGAAACATTATATACATTTCATATCGTCTATATAAGTACATTTTATTTTAACAATTTTTTATATTTTTCTTCTAAAACAAAGAGACCAGCATTTTGTTATTTTTTGTGTAATATTATAAAATCAAAACTAATATCATTAGATAATACTTATTACCAAACTCTACATCTTGAAGCTCTCTCGTTTCTAACTTTTTAACACCGATTTTAGCATTCGGAAAAGCCAGTCTTTGCAGGTGGGAGGAATGTTTTTGATTGTTGTTCGACTGGCGTGTGAGACGGGGGAAACTGAAGATATAAAGAATTTGTGAAATGTTATAAATATTAGGCTTATTTTTAAAAAATTCAATTTATTCTAAATGTACCAATTCTTATTCAATTTTATCTTGAATAAACTAATAATTTATATCTATACGTTTTCATTGTTGGTGTCTCACTAGATTTTGGCCCAAAACAATGTTAGATTGCAATAAATAGACAAGATTACAGGGTAACTTTGGTCTTGTCCCAAACTTTAATATCGCAGTATGGAAAGGTTTTTTTGTGGGATTGATATTTATTTAGAATGAAGATTCGGTCTGTATTTAACTGTAACTGAAACTACATCACTGTTTACGTCACAATACAAAAATCGTCAATACTTAAAATAAAGAACAATTGTTATTAATAAAAATCAAATAAAAGTTATTATTTTTAATAAATACAGGCCCAGTATTATAGATTCATATATAGTTTGTTTTATATTAAAAATATATTTAAAGTTATCTGACGTATAGAGTTTTTAATGAAAAATTATTTACAAACAAGAAATATCATTTTTTCAGTATCAAGATGTTAACTAAAAATTTACAAATAAATAAATACCTATGATTTTGTGTAAATTTATGTGTAAAATATTCAAAATAATTATTTGATTAATATTTAATAGATGCACGTAACATTTTGTTTGAAGGAGACAAAAATTAGTTTCGATTTCAAATATTTTATTTATTTATTTTTACACCTTTAATAAATTTGATTTTACTGACTTAAACCCTCTAACATTGAATTTTTAACTCCCACCCCACATCAGGGAATATCTTTCTAAAATTAATTTTTATACCGCCCGGCGGGAGTTTTTTTTTTTTTTTTTTTTGCTTGCATATTTAATCTGCCTATAAATTTAATAAATCATTTTCAAATTTGTATAATCTTAATTTGAAAAAAAAAAAAAAATAAATGTATAAAAATATAATGTTTATTCAAGCAAAGATAAATAAAATGATATATTTAGATCACTGAAATAAAATTGACTTTGTAGATCTCATAGCAAAGTAGCACTTGTGAGACTGTCTGTTTTATTACGTGCACAATACGTTCTATTCTGCTAAGCTACACCAAGGCCACGCAACCGGTTCTAGTTGGGGGTTCAAAATGACACTAAGTTCTGAACCGGCGTCGTATATAGATGGCACGTTTTGTAATGGTAGAGTCGTAGGAAACGGACTCGTTGAGACCGAATTCAAATCCTCGACGAGGCTGTTTGCATTCACATAGCGCTAATACCCTTGGGAAAGGTTTGTATCCAACTACTCTCCCTCCGGTGATGGGCAAATAGTAGGCAGACTAGGTAACCAGTCGAGGAGAAGGAAAACTCTGAAC
>CM042140.1:145861927-145883003 GCA_023376005.1 Doryteuthis pealeii
GTCATCCTACGAATGATACAGTTGCGAGTCGAACCAAGACGTAAGCAATATAAGCGCTTGCTTAGGGCCTTCTGTCCAGTGGGGGTCGTAAAGTGCCAACTAGTATACATCTATCATCAAATATTGTTTTGTATACAATAAAGTTTACACTACTTCACAATAGCTGAACGATACATTGAACAGTGACAATAGGCAATATTGTTAGTGTCGATAGGAACACGGGATCAAATTCCGCTAACGACCCCACCCCTCACCCCATAAGGGTTTTCGGATGACCCTGCTACAATTACATATAATATTTACAGTTTTCTGTTTTGTCGGTAATGTTCGACTGACCATTGACAATCCATTTTTTCAACAGAAGAAACTAAATACTGAAACATTTTAAAACGAATAATAATTTAAAAAAGAAGAGAAATTCTCTTTGTTTAATCAACATAATTTTTTAAGAATAGCTAAAAAAAAAAAGAAAAGAAAAGAAAAAGAAAAAAAAAGTGATAAAGTAGAGGTAATATAAGTGGGCTTTGAAAAGAAAAGCTGGAATGTTAATTATGCATAACATTAATATTAAAATGAAAATTATGGTTTCACTTTTTTTTTATCTCCTCCTTGTCGTTGGAATTTCTCATACAATCTATATATTAATACGCTTATTCCTATTTTGAACGACCGTTATAATCTAATAAGTATGATAATCTATTTATTACAACGTTTGATATGTTTATTTAAGAGCTATTGCTAAATAGTTCAATATGTAAAGAGCATAATAATCTTGATTTAACTCTTTATCACTCTTTTCTTTTTTACTTCTTTTCATTATCGCTTCCACACGCTCACTTCCTCTCTCTATCTTTCTTCTACTCTCTTTCTTTCTTTCTTTCTTTCTTTCTTTCTTATTATATTTTTGTGTTGCATGTCGTTTTTCTTCCTTTGCTTTCTTTATAATAAAAACGTATTATTTAACTGAGGTGACGACGTTCATAAGAAATACTAATTCGGTGGACACCAGATAATAAGGATGGGTGTTTCAAGATGATAACGATTGTACAATTAAGATACATCAGTATTAATATATAGATAAGGAAAATGTCTATGTGTTTATTTGAATAAATCCTACCCGTGATATCACAAGTTATAAATAGTTGATCTTGCAAATACATGTTTTATTTTCTTCTAATATTTGAGTTTATGAACCTGCAAGAATTAATTTGGGGTAAAAGAAAAAAGTAAAATTTAGTTTTTAATCCATAATGACCCCCACCCAAACCCGATACCATTGACATTCATTAATGGTTTTGATTATATAAAAAAAGTCGTCGGGGCGGCCTAATGTCGGTATCAGCCAGACAGCGAGGGAGTCTACCCCTTTTTCAATAGCGCTAGACCAAGGAGATTATTTTAGCGTCTGAGGTGGGGCGCCACATCTACCATCAGCTCCTTACTTTACCGCACAGATCCCTGTGCTACTCATAACGCTGATTTGGCCAGGGCCGGTATCGAACTAGGAACCTTCTGGTTTCTAGCCGAACGCTTTACCGACTGAGCTAACCAATGTGAGATTTTCTTTTGTTTTTAAATGATTTTATTATAAAAATTCATTGGAAATGATTTTTACCATAAAAATGTATTGGAAATGATTTTTACTATAAAAATGCATTGGAAAATGATTTTTACTATAAAAATGCATTGGGAATGATTTTTACCATAAAAATGGATTTAAAATGATTTTTACCATAAAAATGCATTGGACAATGATTTTTACTATAAAAATGTATGCAAAACGATTTTTACTATAAAGATGCATTGCTAATGTTTTTCCTATAAAAATGTGATAGAAATGATTTTCCGGTAAACTTGCATCAGAAATTATTTTCCTATAAAAGTCTAAATGTCCGTTACTTAAAATTTAATGTTTTATTGAAGAGTGAGGTTCAGGTTTTATCAGTGGTTAACATAAAATCTAAATATAAAAGTTGAACTTTTTAAAAAAACAATTGACAAAACATTCATTTGTTGATCATCAAAATTGTCTCTACAACATCAATTTATATGCTAAGTAGAGAATGAAAGTATTGACATCTGATTACTTTTAGATTTTATTAGAACATTATATGTTTAAACATTCGAGTAAATAAATGTTTTGACGTGTTTATTTAATAAATACTACACGTGAAATCATAGACATATGGCGTTCAGTAATAAACATGTGTTAAAATAGTACGGAAACGTGAAGGTATGCAAGTGCTCATAGATAGATAGATATATAGATAGATAGATATGAATAGACTGAAACGAATAGACTGAGATATATATATATATATATAGATAGATAGATATCTTCAGTCATCTTCAATGCGAGTCTTTCCCTGTTGTCAGGATCTATTTTTATTTCTACAAGATTGCTTTTTAAGCAATTCTTATACCTCTTCCAAGGTTTATGCTGTGGACTTTTGCCATCATCCAACTGACTGTAAAGGAGTTGCTTTGACATTTTAACATCACTCATACGGACAACATGACCTGGCCATCGCATTTGGACCTTTATGATGAGAGTTTCGATGTTTGTACATCCTGCCCTTGTAAGGACTTCTGTGTTAGGTTACCGTGTGTTAGGTTTAATAATTACAACATTTGATATGTTTACTTAAGAGCTATGGATAAATAGTTCAATATGTAAAAAAGTATAATAATCTTGATTGGCATGTGGATATACCACAGTATGATAATTTAATTATCAGAACTTTTGATATGTTAACTTAAGAGCTATTGATAATAATTCAATATATAAAAAGTATTATAATCTTGATTTAACTCTCTCATCTTTTTTTACTTTCTTTCCTTCTTTTCATCTTTTCATTATGTTCGATTGAAGCAGGTTAGCGTTATCACTTCCGTATGTCCACCCCCTTCTCTCTATCTTTCCGCACTCTCTTTTTCTTCTTCTTTCTTTCTTATTATATTTTTTCTGCGTGGCATGCCCTTTTTCTTTCCTTTCTTTCTTTGTGATAAAAACTGAATGATCTATTATTCAGCTGAGGTAAAGATACTCATGAGAAATATAAAGTCGGCGGATAAGCAACACAATATAATCAGGATTTATATTTTTACATTTCATCATGGATGATTTGGACGGTCTCATTTTTAACCAGAGGGTGTTGTAAGATGATAACGGTCGCACAGATAAGGAAGACGAATATTAATATATAGATCTTGCAACATAAGTTGAGTATGAAAATGTATTGAATTGTAATGTAATTCTAACCAGTGTCACGGTTCGGTGTTCACTTCAATCTAAATGTCAATAATTTAAAGACTGATTTTTAAAGGTATATAAAAGAGGGAATCTATCCCCTTTTCACTAGCGCTAGACCAAAGAGATTGTTTTGCGTCTGGGGTAGAGCACCACATCTACCACCAGCTCCTCACTTTACCGCACAGATACATGTGCAACTCATGCGCTGAGTTGGCGAGGGCCGGTATCGAACCCGAAACCTTGTGATTCTTTGGCCGACGCCCTACCGACTGAGCTAAACCGATTCACAAGGATTTTCGCCTCGTGCAAGTCTAATCAATTCAATGAAAAACCCATAAGTTATTCTCTAAACACGACCAAATGATATCAATTTTTATTTACTAAGTCTCACTAAATCTGGTACAAGGCCACAAAAAGTAATTGCACACACATACTCTCTCTCTCTCTCTCTCTCTCTCTCTCTCTCAAACACAAACACACACACACACACACACACACACACACATATATATATATTGTCATCCACACACAGTCCTGTTTCACGGCTTAACAGTGTTTATAGACAAGGCAGGCTGCTTCAGGCCTGGTTCGAAACCCGACCGAGAGTTCTTACAACCGTGCCATCTACACACCCACTTTTTAGAAATGGAATTTTACTGTTATAAACAAACTAGGCCACTAGGGAGTGCTCTATCCATTTTAATGCTAATTACTTTATATATATGCTTATAAAGTAATTATAAAATGTGTATATATATATATATATATATATATATATATATATATATATATATATATATATATTGTCATCCACAGACACCGTGTTTCGATGTATCACGTCTCCTCAGTGCGGCTAGACTTAGCAGGCTACCTCCGGAAAACCGACCGCATTCTCATCAGTCAGGCTTCTTAATCGATGGGTCATCATCTGCAAGGGTTAGAATTTAACTAATAAATACATACATAGGTATATATGTTACAGCTGCTAGAGAGCTCACATCCAAAAGTAACTCCGTATTTTAAACTAAAATCTGACAAGTTGTCAATATTTTCCCAAATTTGACAACTCGCTATATTTTAGTTTAAAATAGGCACTTACTTTTCGATTAGTTTATATATATTCACCAAAATGTTATAACCATGTTTTCATTGTGGTAGCATGAGTGGTTAATACAAAAGGGCTCAATATATTTCGTCAAATATAGAGCCTTTATAGTTCTACAACTATAAATATATTTTACGAAATTCTTTTGCCTCTATTACGTTTTCGGTGTTCAAGGTACACCTTCCTCGGGAGAACTAAAAATTATAGGTAGCTAATTTTATATATATACTTGTGTGGTCTAGAATTATTTTTATTTCTTTTTGAAATTAAAGATTAGTTTTCCATACGCTTATCAGGCAAAAGTAATTTGCAATTCTGTCAACTGTCTTCCACACCCATCCCCCTTTTTCCTTTTATTCCTTTTGTTTATATCTTATTTATGCATACTACTGGGGTTGGAGTCTTCTGATAAATCAATTAAGTTGTAGGTTTTTAAAATAATTAATGAATATATTATATCTATATTAATCTTAATACATTAATGAGTTATGTATCTTATGGAATCATTTCTCCAGAAATTCATGTTTTTTATTCATAAGGTTTTTCTTATCCGGGAATCTAATTATTGCTAACTTTTCTTACAAACACAAGAAACACGGATCAGGCAAACTTCGACAGGTATTGGATCTCTTTAATATTTCCCATTTGATAATTGGTGTAATATTTTGATTTAAGAATCAAAATGTAACACCTATTATTAAATGGGAAATATTAAAGAGATCCATTCTGAATTGTGGCGTTACTTATATCTACTCTCTCTCTCTCTCTCTCTCTCTCTTTTTCTCTCCAGTGTCTTTCTTTCGGTTAAAATCTTACCCTATCCCTGTCTATGTTTCTGTTTGTATCTATCTATCTATCTATCTATCTATCTATCTATCTATCTATCTATCTATCTCCAGTGTCTTTCTTTTTGGTTTCTTAAAAATAGACTCTCTCTCTCTCTCTCTCCTTCTCCCTTTCTCTGTCTCAGTCTATGTATCTGCCCCTGCCCCTCCCCCTCTCTCTCTCTGCCTCTGCCTCTCTCTGTCTCTCTCACTCTGAATTCTTGCATCCTATAAAAACAGCCTGGGGCATTTGGCTATTATTAGTTTTTGGTGTTACCAGTTGTAAATTGAGAACGAGAAATGAGGCTAAAGACAAAGAAATAAAGAAATAGAGAAAAAGAAATTGATAACCCAGCTGTATGGATGAATGTGTGTGTGTGTGAATGTGTGTGTGTGTGTGTGTGTGTGTGTAAATGCATATGTGTGTGAGCGTGAATGTGTGTGTGAATGTATGTGTTTGTGAGTGTGTGCATGTAAATGTGTGTGTGTGTGTGTATGAATGTGTATATGTGTATGTGTGCGTATGTTGGTAACTGATGGTTTTAAGGATGAAGAGAATGAAACGTAGGATCATCATCCGTGTGACACCAGACACCAGTCTCATTCAAATTTGGCAATAGTGTTAATAACAATAGAAACGACACAGAAGAAGAAGAAGAAGAAGAAGAAGAAGAAGAAGAAGATGTTGATGATGATGATGAAGGAAGAAAGGAAGAAGAAGAAGAAGAAGAAGAAGAAGATGTTGATGATGATGATGAAGGAAGAAGGAAGAAGAAGAAGAAGAAGAAGAAGAAGATGTTGATGATGATGATGAAGGAAGAAAGGAAGAAGAAGAAGAAGAAGAAGAAGAAGAAGAAGATGTTGATGATGATGATGAAAGAAAGAAAGAAGAGAAGAAGAAGAAAGAAGAAAGAAGAAGATGATGAAGAAGAAGAAAGAAGAAGAAGAAGAGAAGAAGATGTTGATGATGATGATGAAGGAAGAAAAGAAAGAAGAAGAGAAGAAGAAGAGATGTTGATGATGATGAAAAGGAAGAAAGAAGAAGAAGAAGAAGAAGATGTTGATGATGATGATGAAGGAAGAAAGAAGAAGAAGAAGAAGAAGATGTTGATGATGATGATGAAGGAAGAAAGAAAGAAGAAGAAGAAGAAGAAGATGTTGATGATGATGATGAAGGAAGAAAAGAAAGAAGAAGAAGAAGAAGAAGATGTTTGATGATGATGATGAAGGAAGAAAGAAAGAAGAAGAAGAAGAAGAAGATGTTGATGATGATGATGAAGGAAGAAAGAAAGAAGAAGAAGAAGAAGATGTTGATGATGATGATGAGGAAGAAGAAAGAAGAAGAAGAAGAGAAGAAGATGTTGATGATGATGATGAAGGAAGAAAGAAGAGAAGAAGAAGAAGAAGAAGAATGTTGATGATGATGATGAAGGAAGAAAGAAGAAGAAGAAGAAGAAGAAGATGTTGATGATGATGATGAAGGAAAAAGAAAGAAGAAGAAGAAGAAGAAGATGTTGATGATGATGATGAAGGAAGAAAGAAAGAAGAAGAAGAAGAAGAAGATGTTGATGATGATGATGAAGGAAGAAAGAAAGAAGAAGAAGAAGAAGAAGATTTGATGATGATGATGAAGGAAGAAAAGAAAGAAGAAGAAGAAGATGTTGATGATGATGATGAAGGAAGAAAGAAAGAAGAAGAAAGAAGAAGATGTTGATGATGATGATGAAGGAAAAAGAAAGAAGAAAGAAGAAGAAGATGTTGATGATGAATGAGGAAAAGAAAGAAGAAGAAGAAAGAAGAAGATGTTGATGATGATGATGAAGGAAGAAAGAAAGAAGAAGAAGAAGAAGAAGATGTTGATGATGATGATGAAGGAAGAAAGAAAGAAGAAGAAGAAGAAGATGTTTGATGATGATGATGAAGGAAGAAGAAAGAAGAAGAAGAGAAGAAGATGTTGATATGATGATGAAGGAAGAAAGAAGAAGAAGAAGAAGAAGAAGAAGATGTTGATGATGATGAGGAAGGAAGAAGGAAGAAGAAGAAGAAGAAGAAGAAGAATGTTGATGATGATGAAGGAAGGAAGAAAGGAAGAAGAAGAAGAAGAAGAAGAAGAAGTTGATGATGATGAAGGAAGGAAGAAAGGAAGAAGAAGAAGAAGAAGAAGAAGAAGAAGAAGAAGAAGATGTTGATGATGATGAAGAAAGAAAGAAAGAAAGAAGAATGAATGAAAGAAGAATTAAACAAATAGAACAAGAACAAAATAAATAATAACAATAACAAGATAATGCAATATACCTGGTAAAGAAAAGGGTTAAAAATCGGTTATACTAGTAGTTTTAGATCTATTTCTACCCATTTTTATATACATATGAGTTTCATTAGAATGGCATTTAGCAGTTTGATAAAACCATGTGCATATACTTATACATATGGGTAGAAATAGATATATAACTGCTAATATGACCGATTTGTAAGACTTTTATTTACCAAATACACACACACAAAATATATAATATATATATATATATATATATATATATATTTATCATCAATTTCGTACTATATGAGGGTTGTTCAACCGTCAACGATTTAAAGCCAAGACTCTACTACAGTCAGTATCAAGAAAACTGAGGTAATCCACCAGCCGCGTCCTACTGCTAAGCAGATTTGAGGTGCCAAACAGAGGCCACTCATTAACCTCTTTCTCGGTACCCCAAAATCAGTAGACGGACACCCCCTGAAGTATGTGTGGTCCTTCACTTATCTGGGAAGCAAGGTCAACTCTAGTGTTTCTCTGGATGACGAGATTTTCTGTCGTATTCCAAAAGCATCAGATGCATTTGGCAAACTTCATCACCAATTGTGGGATGAACGTGGCATCAGACTAGAAACCAAAATCCAAGTCTACAAGGCTGTGATACTCACCACTCTTCTATATGGCTCTGAATCTTGGACACTCTACAGGTGGCATATCAATCAACCTGATGTCTTCCACAAAGCATGTCTTCGCAGCATATGTGGTTACACATTCGACGACAGAGGGACCAACGCTGATCTTTTAACAAAATACAAAATTAGTGGAATTGAGGTGTTCCTTATACAGTCCCAATGACAGACAACAGGATACCGAAAATTCTCATGTTGGGTGGCAATGGCTTAGATACAAGGACAAACTGAAAACCAACCTTTCAGCACTCAATATACAGCAAAGCAACTTCGAGAAAATTGCGACTAACCGGGACCAATGGAAATGATCATGTCAAAAAGGCGTATGAAATCGTTCGTCCAGCAGTATTGTTCTTCTGAAAATGGCAAGGCAAAGACGAAAGGACACTTCTAATACCCAGCGCACTCAGCCTCACGACGGCCATCTTTGCATTATCTGCGGGATTGTTTGCAAGTCACTGGTTGGATTGAAGTGTCACGAGCGGCACAAACACACCGGGAGAGTCCATCATCAAATTTATCAAATGCTGCTACAACGTTTTCACTGGAGTAGAATTAGTAGTCAATCCAAAAGGTGCTCAATATATTTCGTAAAGTAAAAGGTTTTTCTTTATGCTACGGTTTCGGTGTTCGGGTACACCTGCTTCAGAATCCTGAAGAAGGTGTCCCTGAAACCATGGTAGAGAGAAAAAATTTTCTACAACTATATATATATTATATATATATATATATATATAAGACTATTATTTCCTTGCGTTTGGTGAATTTTATTTCTTATTTGCAAAAGAACACCGAGGAGTGATGTGGCAATAATAATCACTTCTTCTTTTTTAGTTAACTATCAACTCTATTAACATGTTTATGAATTGAAAAGAAATTACAATTAGTTGCTTTTTTTCTGTTTCAACCTAATTATTCCAACTTTCATAAATTGTTTTTTACAACAACAAAAAAACAAAACAAAAAATGGTGATGATGATGATGATGATGGTGTGTTAAAAGAAGAACAAAATTCCACGGATAAATACAACAGAAAAACAAACAAACAAACAAGGGGCAGATTTTCTTTGTTTGTGTTTTTTGTTTGTTTGTAAAAAGCAATGTTTTAAAAATTGGAATAATGGTTGAAACATTGCAATAAATAGAGAAATATATATATATATATATATATATATATATATATATATATATGAATAATCACGAGAAGCAACTCGCCGAATATCGGTGTGCGGAACACTGGACAGCTGTTTCGTCCTAATTAGGTCTCATAAGCAATGTATACCTCTATCTGCCCCCGACAGAGATCGAACGGAGAACCCAGAACGCAGAGCCAGAGACTCTACCACCGGCCCACGCCACACACGAAACTCGCCAAATCAACTTGTCACTGATAAAATTCGCCACTACTATAACCTAGTGTGTCGTGTAGCTGCATCCACAACATAACAGAGGACACGGTTACCTCTCAGAGGTAACATTGCTGATCCAGTGTTCCGCGCGTCACATGCGGTATTCGCCGAGTTTGCTTGTCGTTATTATTCAATTATATCAAACTCTCTCTCTCTCTCTCTTTCTCTCTCTCTCTCTCTCTCTCTCTCTATATATATATATATTATATATATATATGTTTGTGTGTATAAATAGAGGTGACTTATTCACCAATTTGCTATTTTGGGGGAATCATTACATCAACCGGGAGACTATATGTATATATATATATATATATTCATCATCATCATGTGGTAGCTGTACGGACATCCATGAAATCTCTCGCCAACCGTCTCTATCATTCATTGTTCCTGACAGGTCCTCTGCGCAGCATCCAGTATCAGCATCTGGCTTCTATTGAAGAACGTCTCATATGAGTTCATCCTCGCTTCTCCAGCTGTGTCCAACATGTCTTGTTCGTCTTACTCGGATGATTTATGTGATAGGGGTCAAGTCACCATACAGTCGCTTTCTTGTGGGAGTATTGTTTCCTCGACATGTTTAAAATCACACGCAACATTCTTGGACAGCTCCCATCTTTAGGCGCTTCGTTAGGGTCCAAATGGTGAAGACATACAGTAGCACTGACACAACTACGGCCTGTAAGATTTGTCGCTTTAACTTGTCAGTGAGAACGGATTTCCATATGACTGATAGTCTGTTTATAGCAGACCACGTCTTCCCTATGCATGCATTAACATTGCATTCTGTGAATGAGATATTACTACCTAGGTACGTGAATTGTTCTACAGGCTTAGAGGTTTACCGTCGAGTGTAGAGATGCCTCCTCCGCATGAACTTGGTTATGTCACTGTTCATATACAGGCCAATGTTCCGTGCTGCCATTTTCAGGCTGTGTTGCAGGGATTCGGCCTGTGCCTATACAACACTTCAAACAGGAATGGTGAACTCCTAACCAAATTCCGACAACGAAAGGGCAAACTATTGACCTACACCTACCTCAATAATACAAAAACACAATTAGACTATATACTAATAAATAAAAAGTGGATAAACAGCGCCACGAACTACGAAGCGTACTCCCCTTTCTAAGGAGTATCCTCCGATCACAGAATAGTCACAGCAAAATTTAGCCTAAGTCGACGTAGAAACAAAAATGTACGATACAACTGATCCTCATTTGCCAACAATAATATATGCAATCGCTATTCAGTAATAATAAGACATGAGTTTGACATCCTCCCGGAGACATCTGCAAGGCACACTCCAAATGAGGAATACGAAAACTTTGTCAGTGCCCGGCTAGAAGCAGTAGCTGAGTGCGTATCGAGCCAAACACACTGACCTATGGGAGACAGACGCAGTCAGAGATAAGAGAAGTAAAATTGATCACCCCAACACAATAAAACACACCCAACTAACACCAATATGCAAAAAGTAGCCCCAGGTTGAACAAACTAAAAAAAAAAAAGAACAAATAGAATACATCCTAGAGCAGATAAATAAAATCAGACATTCGATAGAAGACTGTAGCATTTAGCATGGCAAACTGCAAATGAAATAAGTGGCAGGAAAAGTACCCATAGATCAAAGTTAAAGGCAATCAGCCAAAAAGATAGACTTCAGAAGTGGAAAGACAACTTTCAAAAACAGTTGCCCCACCCACCCAAAATCATAGAGAAAAAATATCCAATCTTAAACTAGACAACAGCTAGGGGACTTTACGATCGTAGAACTAAACGAAGTCCTAAAAAAACTAAAGTAGAAAAGCATCAAGCCTCGACGAAATACATCCTGAGTTATGGAAAATGAGGAAATTCGATGACATACTGCTTAGGCTATACAACGCAGTATATAAAAAAATACGATAGAAAAATGAGCAAAAGGCTGCACCCAAAAAAGTGACATAAGTACTATAAGAGAAAACCCTTCGGAAAAACCAAAATGGATTCCGCAGAAATTGATCTATGACTTATCAGATC
This sequence comes from Doryteuthis pealeii, assembly GCA_023376005.1. Classification (NCBI taxonomy): domain Eukaryota; kingdom Metazoa; phylum Mollusca; class Cephalopoda; order Myopsida; family Loliginidae; genus Doryteuthis; species Doryteuthis pealeii. Next base: position 145,873,487 of record CM042140.1, read on the forward strand.
TTGACTATTCGTCGAATCGTAGAAGGAATTCGAGCAAAGAATATTGAGGCAACACTGCGTTTTTTAGGTTTCTCCAAGGAATCTATTCCATACACAGAGGGAAAATGGAGCGAATACTGCATACGACCTCCCAAAGAATATAATAATGCTCTACAAATATACTAAAGCAAAGGTACATTCACCTCATAGCGACACAGATTTCTTTGATATAGTCGCTGGAGTTCTGCAAGGAGATACGTTAGCACCATACATATTTATAATGTGCCTAGACTATGTACTTCGAACATCATTAGATCCCAGAAAATAAAAAGGCCTCACACTAAAAAAGGCAAGAAATCGGTGATACCTCGCAGAGACTATTACGGACGTGGACTACGCAAATGATCTGGCACTATATTATTTATATTATTTATAATATTTCTAAGCACACATCTACAACAAAATCTAAAAATCTTCCAAAAAAAAATGAAAACACAAAAATATATGTTAAAAAAAATCATCTAAAAGTTTCATTCACAAAAAATATGTAAAAAAAAACCTTTAGAAAATTAAACATTATCACCAATTCATTTCAAAAACGTAGTCGGCATTAAATGACCCATTATGGTTGATATGCCGTAAAACAAGAACAAAATCAATCAAAAATATTTATAAGTAAACAGTGCTCAATATCGTAGATAGATCAGGTAATATCTAAGTTAAAGCAGCGTTGACATGAAGTTACGGTTACTAAAGTTTTCTCAAATCACATTGAACTGTCAGTAACCAAACGTTGTTGCTGAAATGTTCTCAAACTTATATGAGATTGAGACATACAATGAACGTGTTAGTTACATATATACATCTTGGCTCACTGTTTTCCAAGATTCTTAAATCTTTCTAAAAATCTATATATATACATGTGTTCCTTAATTGTACGACCGTTATCATCTTGCAACACCCTCTGGTTAAAAATTCTTAACCTGTCAGCGAGATCGGATTTTCATATATAACTGATAATCTTTCTATCGCCAGACCATACTTTCCTATACGTGCAATAACATCATTTTCTGTGGATGAGATATTACTACCTAGGTACGTGAATTAGGAATACTTTATATTAAATATGTATTTACGACTTCCCTGCACGATCAGGATGTGACCCATAGTCAATACTTTAAGCGGAGTTACAGATTTGTATTCAGAATGTTTCTTACCTAAACCAAGTTAAAGAGCCCATTCTGCCCTACTATTTACCCAAGACTGGTGGGAAAATAGTTGGATGCATACCTTTCCAAGTGTAATTAGTGCTATATGAGATGCAAACAGCCTCGTCCATGAATTGAACTCGTGTCGTCGAGTTTCATAATCATTACGCCATGCGTCCCCACCATCATATAACCATGTGAAAAAAATCTTAAGAAACTTCATACAAATGTAATATAAATATACGAAGTACACAATTTCTAACATGGTGGAAGAATCTATGTAAAGCGATATATCTACGAGTATGATCCTTACTGAGTGCCCTACGTCTGACGCCTGGTGCCCAAACTTAACCAAGCAATACAATATGTCGCGGAAAATCTTTAAACATTCTAATTTTTATTAGATTTAATAAATTTTATTCTGATTTATGGAGGCTCTCCTATGGTGAACAATAGATGAGGGTCAGCAGTGAGTGATTGTTTCCTCCCAGTTGTGCTTGCTATCAGAAGACATTTTGTGTTTCCTTGAGTGTGATACTAGCCCAACTTGCTGCGAGCTACGAAGCACACTGACAGATGATTTTTTTGAAAGCGAATGTAAGATGTTTTTTGCTTTAAAGTTAGTCGGAGCTGATAACGGTGTTTTCAATCTATTTTCTTCAAAGCTCTTTGATTTAGCAAAACATGCCTTACACTATTCTTTCCGATTGATGCTAGATTTCCCAAGCACTCAGGTCAATATTGAGGCGTTTCAAATTGTCCTTCAATTTGTCTTATAGCGTAAGAGTGGACGTCCAATAGCACGCTTAGCATTTGGTAGTTGTCCGTATAATATTTTTGTGGCAGAGTGTTCTCATTCATTATGCAACGTGACCAGCCAGCCTAGCTGAACCTTTGCTAGTGAGGTTTCAATGTCTGCAATGTTGTTTACATTTTTTCTTTTAGTATTGCACTATTTCTCACTATCATCCCATTTTATACCACAAATGGCACGAAGACAGCGCATGTGAAAGGCGTCAGTTGGTTAATGTGCCTTGTGGTAAAGTGTCCAGTTTCGGCACCATATAGTTGAGTTGAAAAGCACCAACGGGTCTATAGATGTAATTTGTATTTTTATTTTGAGAGATACATTTTTGTATTTCCTAAATCGTGCCTTCAAATTGCCGAATGCAGTGTTTTACTTTAGCTATTCTGGTAATGGTTCTCTTTGTCCATATTTTCCATCAGAAGTGACTGTTGATCCAGATATTAAACGAACACCTATTTGGACAACACTTTCCACAGAGCAGTCCGGACAGCAGTGTCAAGGCTTTTGTGAAATCAACGAAAACCATAACGAGTCCTTTGTTTTGCACTCGAGCCTTCTTCTGCCTGTTGAAGACAGATGGAAAAGAAGAACCATTACAGAATAGCTAAAGTTAAAACACTGCATTCGGCAATTTGCAGCATCGATTATGGAATACAAAAATGTATCTCTCAAAATAAAATACAAATTTAACATCTATGACCGTTGTGCTTTCAAGCTCAACTATATGGTGCCGAAACTGTTGGAACATTTTAACAGCAACACATAACGCAACTTGAGCTTTCACATGCGCTGTCTTCGTGCCATTTTGGTATAAAAATTGGATGATAGTGAGAAATAGTGCAAATACTAAAAAAATGAACAACTTGCAGACATTGAAACCTCACTAGCAAGGTTTCACTTGGCTGGCTGGTCACGTTGGCATAATGATGAGAACACTCTGCACAAAGATATTATACGGAACCTCCAAATCTAAGCGTGCTATTGACGTCCCACTCTTACGCTATAAAGACAAATTTGAAGGACTTTGACCACCGCTCAATATTGACCTGAGTGCGTTGGAAAATCTAGCATCAATCGAAAGAATAGTGTAAGGCCAATGTTTTGCTAAATCAAAGAGGCTTTGAAGGAAATAGATTGAAACACCGTTATCAGCTCCGCTAACTTTAAAGCAAAAACTCTTACATTCCGCTTTCAAAAAAATCATCTGTCAGTGTGGCTTCGTAGCTCGCAGCAAGGTTGGGCTTAGTAACAACTCAAGGAAAACACAAAATGTCTTCTGATAGGCAAGCACACATGGGAGGAAACAATCACTCACTGCTGACCCTCATCTATTGTTCACAGCATAGGAGATCTCCACTAAATCAGAAATAAAATTTATTAAATTATAAATTAGAATGTTTAAAGGATTTCCGCGACTATTGTTATTGCTTGTTAAGTTTGGCAACAGGGCGTCGACGTAGGGCACTCAGTAAGATCATACTCGTAGATATATCGCTTTACAATAATTCTTCCACCATGTTTAGGAAAATGTGTACTTCGTATATTTATATTTACATTTGTTGAAGTTTCTTAGATTTTTTTTCACATGGTTAATATGATGGTGGGGACGCTATGGCGTTATGATTTGAACTCGACGCACGAGTTCAATTCATGGACGAGGCTGTTTTTGCATCTCATATAGCACTAATACACTTGGGAAGGTATCATCCAACTATTTTCCCACCAGTCTGGGTAAATGTAGGGCAGAATGGCCTTTAAACTTGTGTTTAGGTAAGAACCTTCTGATACAAATCTGTTAACTCCGCCTTAAAGTATTGACTATGGGTCAATCCTGATCGTGCAGGGAAGTCGGTAAATACATATTTAACTATTAAAGTTATTCCTAATTCACGTACCTAGGTAGTAATCATCTCATCCCAACAAGAAAATGATGTTATTGCAGCGTATAGGAAAAGTATGGTCTGCGATAGAAAGATTATCAGTTATATGAAATCCGATCTCGCTGACAGGTTAGATTTTTAACCGAGGTGGTTGCAAGATGATAAGCGTCGTACAATTAAGGAACACATGTATTCAATAATATGATTTTTAGAAAGAATTTAAGAATTTGGAAAACAGTGAGGCCACGATGTATATATGTAAACTAAACGTTCATTGTATGTCTCAAATCTCAATATAAGTTGAGAACATTTCAGCACAACGTTCGGTTTACTACAGTTCAATGTGATTGAGAAAAACTTTAGTAACCGTACTTCATGTCAACGCTGCTTTAACCTTAATATACTGATCTATCTACGATATTGAGCACTGTTTACTTATAAATATTTTTGATTGATTGTTTTGTTTACGGCCCTATCAACCATAATGGGTCATTTTAATGCCGACTACGTTTTTGAAATGAATTGGTGATAATGTTTAAATTTTCCTAGGTTTTTTTTTTACATATTTTTTTGTTGATGAAACTTTTAGAGTGATTTTTTTAACATATATTTTTGTGTTTCATTTTTTTTTGGAAGATTTTGATTTGTTGTAGATGTGTGCTTAGAAATATTATAAATAATATAATAATATAGTGGCCAGATATTTGAGTAGTCACGTCGTAATAGTCTGCGAGGTATCACCGATTTTCTTGGCCTTTTTTTACGTGTGAGGCCTTTTTATTTTCTGGATCTAATGAATGTTCGAGTACATAGTCTAGGCACATTATAAATATGTTGGTTGCTAACGTATCTCCTTGCAGAACTCCAGCGACTATATCAAAGAAATCTGTGTCGCTTGAGTGAATGTACCTTTGCTTTAGTATTATTTGTAGAGCATTATTATATTCTTTGGAGGTCGTATCAGTATTCGCTCCATTTTCCCTCTGGTATGGAATAGATTCCTTGGAGAACTAAAAAAACGCAGTGTTGGCCTCAATATCTTTGCTCGAATTCCTTCTACGATTCGCCACGAATAGTCAAGATCTGAATAAGTCTAGATCAATTTCTGCGGAATCCATTTTGGGTTTTTCCGAAGGTTTTTTTCTCTTATAAGTAGTTATGTCACTTTTTGGGTGCAGCCTTTTGCTCTTTCTATCGTATTTGTTTAATAACTGCGTTGTAATAGCCTAGCAGTATGTCATCCGAATTTCCTCATTTTCCATAACTCAGGAATGTATTTTCGTCGAGGCTTGATGCTTTTTCTACTTTAGTTTTTTTAGGACTTCGTTTAGTTCTACGATCGTAAGTCCCTAGCTTGTTGTCTAGTTAAGGATTGGATATTATTGTCTCTATGTTTTGGGGGTGTGGGGCAACTGTTTTTTTGAAAGTTGTCTTTCCATTCTGAGTCTATCTTTTTGGCTGATTGCCTTTAACTTGATCTATGGGTACTTTTTCCTGCCCTTATTTCATTGCAGTTTGCCATGCTAAATGCTACAGTCTTCTATCGAATGTCTGATTGTTTATTTATCTGCTCTAGGATGTATTCTATTTGTTCTTTTTTTTTTTAGTTTGTTCAACCTGGGGCTACTTTTGCATATTGGTGTTAGTTGGGTGTGTTTTATTGTGTTGGGGTGATCAAGTTTTAACTTCTCTTATCTCTGACTGCGTCTGTCTCCCATAGGTCCAGTGTGTTTGGCTCGATACGCACTCAGCTAACTGCTTCTAGCCGGGCACTGACAAGTTTTCGTATTCCTCATTTGGAGTGTGCCTTGCAGATGTCTCCGGGAGGATGTCAACTCATGTCTTATTTATTACTGAAAGCGATTGCATATATTATTTGTTGCAAATGAGGATCAGTTGTATCGTACATTTTTTTGTTTCTACGTCGACTTAGGCTAATTTTGCTGTGACTATTCTGTGATCGGAGGATACTGCCTTAGAAAGGGAGTACGCTTCGTAGTTCGTGGCGCTGTTTATCCCTTTTTATTTTAGTATATAAGTCTAATTGTGTTTTGTATTATTGAGGTAGGTGTAGGTCAATAGTTTGCCCTTTCGTTGTCGAATTGGTTAGGAGTTCACCATCCTGTTTGAAGTGTTGTATAGGCACAGGCGAATCCTGCAACACAGCCTGAAAATGGCAGCACGGAACATTGGCCTGTATATGACAGTGACATAACCAAGTTCATGCGGAGGAGGCATCTCTAGCACTCGACGGTAAAACCTCTAAGCCTGTAGAACAATTCACGTACCTAGGTAGTAATATCTCATTCACAGAATGCAATGTTAATGCATGCATTAGGGAAGACGTGGTCTGCTATAAACAGAACTATCAGTCATATGGAAATCGTTCTCACTGACAAGTTAAGCGACAAATCTTACAGGCCGTAGTTGTGTCAGTGCTACTGTATGTCTTCACCATTTGGACCTAACGAAGCGCCTAAAGATGGAGCTGTCCAGAATGTTTGCGTGTGTTTTAAACATGTCGAGGAAACAATACTCCCACAGAAAGCGACTGTATGGTGACTTGAAACCCTATCACATAAATCATCCGAGTAAGACGAACAAGACATGTTGGACACAGCTGGAGAAGCGAGGATGAACTCATATGAGACGTTCTTCAATAGAAGCCAGATGCTGATACTGGATGCTGCGCAGAGGACCTGTCAGGAAATGAATGATAGAGACGGTTTGCGAGAGATTTCATGGATGTCCGTACAGCTACCACATGATGGATGATGAATATAATATATATATATACATATAGTCTCCGGTTGTGTAAATGATTCCCAAAATAGCAAATTGGTGAATAATCACCTCTATTTATACACAAAACATAATATATATATATATATATATATATATAAGAGAGAGAGAGAGAGAGAGAGAAGAGAGAGAGAGAGAGAGTTTGATATAATTGAATAAATAAACGACAAAGCAAAACTCGCGAATACGCATGTGGACCGCGGAAAACTGGATCAGCAATGTTAACTCTGAGAGGTAACGTGTCCTCTGTTATGTTTGTGGATGCAGCTACACGACACACTAGGTTATAGTAGTGGGCGAATTTATCAGTGACAAGTTGATTTGGCGAGTTTCGTGTGTGCGTGGGCGGTGGTAGAGTCTCTGGCTCTGCGTTCTGGGTTATCCGTTCGATCTCTGTCGGGGGCAGATAGAGGTATACATTGCTTATGAGACCTAATTAGGACGAAAAGCTGTCCAGTGTTCCGCACACGATATTCGGCGAGTTTTGCTCTCGTGATTATTCATATATATATATATATATATATATATATATATATATTTCTCTATTTATTGCAATGTTTCAACCATTATTCCAATTTTTAAACATTGCTTTTTACAAACAAACAAAACACAAACAAAGAAATCTTGCCCCTTGTTTGTTTGTTTGTTTTTTCTGTTGTATTTATCCGTGGAAATTTGTTTTCTTTTTAACACACCATCATCATCATCATCATCACCATTTTTTGTTTTGTTTTTTTGTTGTTGTAAAAAATTTATGAAAGTTGGAATAATTAGGTTGAAACAGAAAAAAAAGCAAACTAATTGTAATTTCTTTTCAATTCATAAACATGTTAATAGAGTTGATAGTTAACTAAAAAAGAAGAAGTGATTATTATTGCCACAATCACTCCTCGGTGTTCTTTGCAAATAAGAAATAAATTCACCAACGCAAGGAAATAATAGTCTTATATATATATATATATATTATTATATATAGTTGTAGAAAATTTTTTTCTCTAAAACCATGGTTTCAGGGGACACCTTCTTCAGGATTCTGAGCCAGGTGTACCCGACACGAAACCGTAGCAATAAAGAAAACCTTTTACTTTACGAAATATATTGAGCCGCTTTTGGATTGACTACTAATTCTAACTCCAGTGAAACGTGTAGCAGCATTTATAAATTTGATGATGGACTCTCCCGGTGTGTTTGTGCCGCTGTGACACTTCAATCCAACCAGTGACTTGCAAACAATCGCAGATAATGCAAAGATGGCCGTCGTGAGGCTGAGTGCGCTGGTATTAGAAGTGTCCTTTCGTCTTTGCCTTGCCCATTTTCAGAAACAAATACTGCTGGCGAACGATTTCATACGCCTTTTTTGACATGATCATTTCCATTGGTCCCGGTTAGTCGCAATTTCCTCGAAGTTGCTTTGCTGTATATTGAGTGCTGAAAGGTTGGTTTTCAGTTTGTCTTGTAATCTAAGCCATTGCCGCCAATGAGAATTTTCGGTATCTGTTGTTGTCTGTCATTGGGACTGTATAAGGAACACCTCAATTCCCACTATTTTGTATTTTGTTAAAAGATCAGGCGTTGGTCCCTCTGTGTCGAATGTGTAACCACATATGCTGCGAAGACAATGCTTTGTGGAAGACATCAGGGTTGATTGATATGCACCCTGTAGAGTGTGTCAAGATTCAGAGCCATATAGAAGAGTGAGGTGAAGTAATCACAGCCTTGGTAGACTGATTTTTTGGTTTCTAGTCTGATGCCCACGTTCATCCCCACAATTGGTGATGAGTTTGCCAAATGCATTGAATGCTTTTGGAATACGACAGAAAAAATCTCGTCATCGCAGAGAAACACTAGAGTTGACCTTGCTTCCAGATAAGTGAAGGACACACATACTTCAGGGGGTGTCCGTCTACTGATTTTGGGGTACCGAGAAAGAGGTTATGAGTGGCCTCTGTTTGGCACTCAATCTGCTTAGCAGTAGGACGCGGCTGGTGGATTACCTCGTTTTTCTTGATACTGACTGTAGTAGAGTCTTGGCTTTAAATCGTTGACGGTTGAAACAACCCTCATATAGTTACGAAATTGATGAATATATATAATATATATATATATATATAATATATATTTTGTGTGTGTGTATTTGGTAAATAAAAGTCTTACAAATCGGTCATATTAGCAGTTATATATATCTATTTCTACCCATATGTATAGTTATGCACATGAGTTTTATCAAACTGCTAAATGCCATTTCTAATGAAACTCATATGTATATAAAAATGGGTAGAAATAGATCTAAACTACTAGTATAACCGATTTTTAACCCTTTTCTTTACCAGGTATATTGCATTTATCTTGTTATTGTTATATTTATTTTGTTCTTGTTCTATTTTGTTAATTCTTCTTTTTCATTATTCTTCTTTTTTCTTTCTTTCTTTCATCATCATCACTTCTCTTCTTCTTCTTCTTCTTCTTCTTCTTCTTCTCTTCTTCCTTCCTTCTCTTCTTCTTCTCATCATCAACATCTTCTTCTTTTCTTTCTTCTTCTTCTTACTTCTTCCTTCTTCCTTCCTTCTCATCATCAACATCTTCTTCTTCTTCTTTCTTCTTCTTCTTCCTTTCTTCCTTCTTCATATCATCAACATCTTCTTCTTCTTCTTCTTCTTTCCTTTCTTTCTTCCATATCATCATCCATCTTCTTCTTCTTCTTCTTCTTTCTTTCTTCCTTCCACATCATCATAACATCTTCTTCTTCTTCTTCTTTCTTTCCTTCCTTCATCATATCATCAACATCTTCTTCTCTCTTTCTTCTTTCTTTTTCTTCATCATCATCATCACACATCTTCTCT
>CM042140.1:145883103-145925778 GCA_023376005.1 Doryteuthis pealeii
TTTACTTTTTAGGAGTGAAAAGAAAATAAATTAATTAATTTTTTATCACTTAAACGCAATAAGCAATTAAGAAATGAATTTGAGTTTTTGTCATATGATACAAACAGTTTTTAGGAAAAATATGTTAAGGATAACCCTTTTTTTTAATATTTTAAATGTAAAAAAATAACAAAAACTCCAAGAATCAAAATATTGTAATATACAATTGTCGGCTTATGTTCTCTTAATTCTATAATTATTTTCCTCATATCGTCTCTCTCTATCCATTCACTCCTCTGGTGATTTCTTAAATCGTTTTAGGTCCGGTTATGCGACCAGGTATTTTTGCTAGAAAAGATCAAATGGACTTTAAAAAAGAGAATTGGAGTTCGGTATAGTTTTAACCGACTTTGACTCCGACTACGCTGACCCCTTACTTGCTTTTAGTTCCAGACTCCCAATCCCGATTATAAGGCACCAATTTGCGAGTTACTGACAGTCACTCCAGTCGATTTTGCTTTGTTTAAGAGTTAAAATTGAGTTGATAAACGGAGCTTCTGATTACGCTATGTGTTAGAACAGCTATTGCATCTTCTAGCTGAGATTGTGTAACTTTGCTGTGTCTCAAAAATCTCAGAGAAATTTATAGATCTTTTTCTCTATGACGGGTTCGCCTTTTGTGCGATATACCATATGTTAGATATGATCAAAATTTTAACTCCTTGCATATTTCTCCAGATGGGATAAAGTCTTTGTCCCACTCCAGTCGTGCCTATGTTTTGTAGTTCTTTTTATGGTATTTTTGCCGCATTCGCTTAATTATGCTCTTTTAATCGGTTCATCTCAGTCTCCACACATCTAACACTTACTATTCGGTTGCATCTTTTCAATTTTTCGTTTGCATTAATTATTCCCTCTATGGATTAATTTGTGCTGTAATAAAGAGATTCAGTTTATCATTTTTCTTTCGTAGCCATGTCCTGATTTTCTCGTCAGCATATCATCACGGTTTTGTCGCTTGAGTTATTCATCAGTTGTTTATTCACATTTATGTTTTCCAGCTTTTTTTTTGTTTTGGTTTTTTTGATGGGGGGTTGTTTTGTTTTTTTTTTGTTTGTATTTTTTTGCCTGTTAAAAAGAGATTCATTTTATCTCTTGATGGTTTCCATCTTAGTTCATGTCAGATCTTTTCATATTTAATCCTACAGTTGTCCTCTTGGAATATCCATTCCAGTTTGTTTTCTTTCCATTCTGTTTTCTAGTTTTTCTATTTGTCCATCCGTTTGCCATTGTTTTACTGGCTGCCTGTAATTATTCTCTCTTTTTTTATGTATTCTTAAAGTTTTCTAATTGTTGTACCAGGGTAACTCTAAAATACTGACAACGTCTCTATGCCACCATTAACCAACCCCTGGTGCTTTTATGTTATCCCCTCCAGTGTTCAAACACCTTATCATAGTGCATTTGTAAAAATTTCCTCCTTCTGTCTATAAGAAAAGTCCATGTATATTACAGAGGGAATTTTTCAGGGCTTCTTTCAATTTAAAGACATTTGCTGCTGCCAGAAAAATTGCTTTTTGAGAAATCTTCTTGTTCTCTCAAAAACAAGTTCTCCTCCAGGTCTCCAGGACTCTTCTGAGTATTCTGGCAGTTGCAGCAGTTGCAGTATTCTTGATGATTCTCAATTCTTCCTCTGAATTTTCCTGATTTTCCAAAACATTTTTCAATCTTTTTGGGACCCGCTCCAAGTGCACCAACTTACAATTGGTATCACTTATCGACTTTCAATTTCATTAAACTTTTTCCAGTTCTTCTGCAAGGTCCAGGATTATTTGTCCAATTCTTTTCGTCCTTCAGCTTCACCGTCATCTGCTAGAACTGCCCAAAATCCACCAGGTTGGACAAGTTCTTTTCTTGAATCAACCACTAGGTCTGGTCTTCTTTGTGAGTCCGATTTTTTGGTGAATCCGTTTTTATCTCAAAGTCCCAGAGAAATTTTATGGTGTTTCGTTCTCAAGAACAGATTTCTGGTTATGATATACCATTTTGTTGTATGGTCAAAATAATTCTTTGCATAATTCCCAGTGGATTCACCTTTCCAACCCAGCGGTGCCTAGTTTTATACTCCCGTTGGCTAGTTGCTACATTCGCATATACAGGGTTTACAGAATCACTCGTCACCGCATAGTCTGCAATTACTACTTTTGTTGGGTCTTTATCAATTTGCTCTGATATAGTTGCCTTATGGCATATTCTGTGCAGCAATTATTAGTATCAGTTTCTCTTTCTCGAGGTTATCTTTTCCTTAACCATGTCCAGCGTTTTCATGTGCAACCTCTCCGATTTGTCTTTTAAGTGTCCCATTAATTGTTTCTTCTTCCCATTTTTGTTTTCTAGTTTTTATGGTTGTGTTGTCCATATGTCAATCTACTATTGTTGGCTAGCCATAACGTAATCTATCTTTGCTCTTTTTGTGTACGTCATTTGAGTCCTTGAACTTTGTGCCTCATACGCTTGGGATTGTTGGGTTTCTACCACAGTCCTCTATGGGCAAGAACGCTATTCCCACCTTCCCTTTCTTGATAACATATAGTCTATCTCTATCGTCTCTAGGGTGGAGAGCCTTGCTGATTGGTCATTAATTTTCCCTAGTCCTTTGGTCAACCTGTCGAGTTCTTCTTTTGTCCATTTTTAAGAATGTCCCAGAGTATCTTTAATGGGGATTAGCCAGGGTATTATTCCTTTTCGATCAATTTCTGCTGTTTTGAGTTTGGTTTTCTATAGTTTTCTTGTTTTCCTTGACTATATTCTTTATCCTTTCATTTGCTGCCTCTACATGACTATTGTTCGCTTTCTAAAATTCCTAAGTCACTTTTTAACTTTATTTCCATCAAGATGATTTTAGCAGTGTCTGATTTGGCAGTTGTATTCCGTCCACTTAATTTCCTTTCACCCCGTTTTATTACTAGGCATAGGATATTTTTCAATCCAAATTCCATTCTATATATGGGCTATATATTCTAATAGTTTGACCTTAGGGTTTCAATTCGTTTTTTATTTTTGCAAAAATGTTATGTCATCCATGTACATAGGTGGCTTTCATCCTCTTTCTTGTGAATTAGTGAATTTGTATCCCCCTTGTACATGTTTGTGTAAAGTATATGATTGAGTGGCATCGTTGCTATAATAAATAGTAGTGTGATGACGAGTCTTCCTTGGAAGATACTCTTTGGATTTTTACTTCTGCCAGGGGTTGCCCTCCGGCTTTTAATTGACTCCTCCAATTTCCATGGCTTTCAAATGAAATTTATGAGTTTGTTGGAAATTTTGGTAACCATTTTTTAGACATTCTAAAATGCTCCAGGTATGTGGCGACCATGTTATAAGCCTTCTGTAGTCCATCCCTGCCATTGCAATATTTTTCGTCTATTTTTTACCTTCTTTAAGAATGTATTGGTCTATATACAGTTAAATCGTGTGTCCTCTTTTTTCCTTTGCGCATCTTTTCTGTTCTTCTGGAAAGTTTCGCCAATTGAGTGAAAAGTATATTTCTTCTTTTATTACTGCAGTTAATATTTTCCATATCATGGGTAGACAAGTTATCGGTTGTTGTTGTTGTTGTGTTGTCATTAGTTGATTGCTTGTTGTTGTGTGAGATGGTAATCAAAAGTTCGAAGAATGTGAGTATGTTTTTTTGTTGAGACTTTTTATTTGATATTATATACACAGTCTAAAGAGACATTGTTAAAACTCGATTTAAGGTCATAACCTTTTAGGAGATTGATATCTATACATTAGATAGGGGATTCTCTCTCTCCTCTCCTTCTCTCTCTCTATATATATATATAATATATATATATATAGATCACACACGCGCGCACCACACACACACACAAAACACACACACACACACACACCACACACACCACATAACGCTATATATATATTTATATATATATGAGTTAAGGTAATGCGTATAGACTGACTCAACAGACAGCACTGGTATGACAGTTTCTGGCCAATGCTATCTTAGAACCAAAACCTTTATCTCTGAAGATCGCAAAATCGCAGAAACTGTCGTAACCCAAGTGCGGATTGACTTCCATGCTTCCCACGCTACCTTAACTTAGATGTAAATCCCCTATTCATGATATGAGCACTGTTTAGGCTTACTACAGAAATAGCACCCAATTAATCTACATTATATGTGGTGTGTCTATGTACACGACTTGTCTATAAAGTCTATGTCACTGCTTTAATATTGCTTGTTTATTTTAATATTACACACGTACTTCTGTGGACATTCCCCGTGTGTGTGTGGCGTATGAGAGAGCAAATGAGTACTTTCGAAAGGGGAAAAAATAAATACAAATAGAGAAAAAGAATATTATAAAATAAATAAAAAGAAAAAGAAGAAAGCAAAAAAAAAAGAAAAGCCTTCATTATCAGTGCATAGAGTTAACATGGAGTTACTCAACCAGCGGGACACGTGACCATCAATTGAAAGTGACTTTCTTACCAATACAAACAAATGTAACAGCAAAGAGTCCTTTCTCCCCACCCCCGGGACTCTTGTTCGATCAAACATCTCGTCATTAGATTCGTCATTTCTTTTCGCGCCTTTATCATTTCAACTCATTCTGTCTGCCAGTTAACCAACCTTCTGCTAATCAGATTTCCAAATCGATTAGAATATCTATGGAAATTTATATCCATAATAAAGCCACGGGTGTGATTATTATGTCGAACTGCCACCCGAGCGGGAGACACCCAATTCATCCTGTTTTTTTTTGTTATTTTTTGGTGCTTTTTTATTGTTGCTCTGAATTATTTACAAGAAGGAAATATTAACAAAGGAAACGCCATTTTATGACAAATTGGGGGAAAAACGCCGTGCAAGCCAAGGTTCCCAAAGCCCAAAGTTATTTTCATTTATTCTATGGTACATTGAATGGCAAACGCACAGAAACTGGTTTTTCACACGGACGTTCCATAGTTCATGCCAGGCCAGGGGGAGGGGGGCTCAAATACGGACATGTACGGCTAAATGGGCAATATATTGATATTGTAAAAAGTACCTTGGTACCGCTAAGGACGTGGGGGTTAAAAATGGGTAACCCATAGCGAGTGACCTGGTTACTATTAGTAATTTTTTTTTAGGAGTTAGTGGACTCTCCTGGCATTTCTTAGCGTCTCCATGACATCTTTGGCATCCATTCTTTTCGGAGATGAATAGTTACTGGTAGAGGTTCACCTTGGGTGAAAGAATTTTAACAGGAACTCTTTACTGGGAGTGGTACACGTCTGTTTAAATGTAACTCTCACCTTCACAAAGAAGTGGATAGACACATTCAGTGAGTAAACTCCCTTTGATAGGAGTCTAAAACTGAAATCTCCCTGTCAAAGTTTCCACTCAGAAGGAACATAAAATCGGATCAGCTACTTCCTAAAAATCTGAACAAGGTTTAATCGGTGTAAAGTTACGCTAAAAAATCCGTGCATGAACAGCTCTCCAAATACATTATCGCTCCACAGGAAACGTCAGAAAGTTTTGCCTAAACTCTGTCACACCCTATATTATATACTATATATATATATTTATATATATACTATATTATATAGGGGATGAATCGACGATAATTGAGGAAAAAATGAGTAAAGAAAAGAAATGTAGATGGATGGAAAAAATGAAATTTTATTCGATATCACTTAATTGATTATCACTTACACAGTGTTTCGGCCTGTTTTATCAAATGGTATACGGATTTACGTTATGTTATCTATCTAAATAATCAGAATGGAGTTTGAAATGATGATGATAATAATAATTACGGAAAAATGTTATAAAATGTTCCCGTACACAGAGAGATTTGACGACCTTCCATCAGGAGTGGTAATTTTTACTTTTTTATTTTTTATTTTTATTCTTATATTTTATATTATTTATATCTATTTTTTCTTTTTATACGAGTGGTATTTTATTTTTTATTTTAATTTTATTTTATATATATATATATATATATATATATATATATATACTTATATATATAAGGAAATATTGAAAAAAAACAGGTTATGAGTTAAGTTGGCTGAGTTTATTGCCGACGCTACGTAGTTTCCGATAAAATATTAATTAGATCATCTTCAGGGCCATTTGTTGGTATATAGAAGGTAATAAGAAATTTTTATCAGAGACTAAAGAGAAAAGCGAGCTGATAGTTCTTGTTTATCTGTTTAAAAATTTTCGATAAAGTTTGAAAAAGAAGACGGTTTGGAAATATGACGTCAAATATTCTTCTTTTACGGTGGTGGGGAGTATGGGACTGTGTAAGTGTGGTGATCAAAAAGAAAGCATTGTGCATTTTTTAGGTGTGTGGTTGGCGAACAAAATCACCCTACAAACCACACACCAAAACACAAATTGTCTTTCAACCAATCGTACAAAAATAGCTTAAACATGCTATACAAATCTGGGTCCTCCATTAATCCGAAAACCAACCCCACAAACCCCACAAATCTATGTTATTTTTAACAGGCACACATATTCGATAGGACACTCATTCCAAGGCTCTCATTCTAAACTAAATGCTCATTCTTACGGCTATCATTCTAACTATACATTCATTCTCTCTCAAAAACAGCGATGGATATATTGTTGGGTCAATTCATCTTTGTTCTGCTTAATATTTAATAATTTGAGGCGCATCCTCACCGTAGCGGAGAAGCGATTAGGTATATATATATATATATATATATATATATATATATATATATATATATGTATATATATATACTATACTATACTATACATTACTATACTAACCGATTAGTAAAACCCTGGCGATAAGGAAAAAACAGGGGCAATAATTTGCAAGTAAAAATATACTACAAATAACTGTCTGTTAAAAAAGTCCACTAACTGAAATAATCGATTAACACAGCAACACTTGGCCAAAAAGAAAACAAAAATAACGAGAATCTTATCCTGATGAGCTAATAAGTGAAATTTTAGTTGGTAGTACCCGACTCATTAATATTATTATTACAATATTTATATATATATATATATACATATATATATATTTATATATATTATTAGGCGTTAACGCATATGTTTACGCTAATCTAACTTCTGTATATAATGAAGGAGACGAGCGTCTGTTTTTGCTATGACGTGTCGGTTTATGTATGTCGCGCCAGCAGCACGGATATTCATGAACATCTATTGCAACCCTCTCTATCATTCTTTGCGCCAGGGAAATCCTTGCGCGGCATCCAGTATCGCGCATAGTTGGTCAATGTCTTTGATGAACGGCCTACACTGGCGTGCCACGTGCTGGGGCTTCCGCATAAGAAAAGTCCCTTATGAGTTTCATCCTTGGGCTTCTCCAGCAGTGTCCGGTGTGACTGTTCCCCTTACACGGATGTTTCGTGTGATATTGGGGCAGTGGCTGTTTTCTCGTGGGGTGTTGTTTCCAAGTCTTGTTTAATATTGTACGCAGCATTCTTAGCAGTTATCATCTAGTTATTCTCCGTACAATGTAATGATACAACTATGGCTGGAAGAATTGTCGCTTTAACTTGGTCAGTGAAATCGGATGTACATATAGCTGATAATTGTTTATAGTAGACCATGCCTTTCCTATTCGTATAACATCGCTTTCTGTTGATGAGATATTACCGACTAGGTACATGAATTGTTTTACCGGTTTATGAGTTATTATCGAATGTGGAGATGTCTCTTTCATTTTTTAAACACATGAAACTCAGTTTTATCGGAGTTCTATGTGTAGGCCGATGTTCCGTACTATCCTTTCTAAACTGTGTAACATGGATTCGGCCTGTGCAAGGTGTATTTGTAAGAAGTGCCAGATTCATCTGTGTAGTCCGCCCATCCGTGATCGTCTTTGTTGTATTTCCTGATTCTGCCTTTTTCTTCTCATGGGATCTAATGATGTCAAAGTACGTATCTAGGCATATTATAATATATATGGCCCTAGCGTATTGTAGCGTAATTATTAAGGTCTACGGCAATTCGGAGATTAAAAATAAAAAGTACTTTTTGGATTTCTAGAGAAAGAGAGGAAAAAGATATAAGAACAAGAGAGGTTAAGTTTTTAACTCAATGACCGAAGAATGACACCGGAAATATATTTTAAAATATAAACGGAAGTTCCGTTTTTGACTGGAAACGAATGTGAGGCCGAGACGAGAACGAGAAAAAAAAATCTGCTCTCCTTTTCGCCTTGGCTCTAGTGGGAGTCAGACGTGGCTCCTGGTTTCCCGGATGGTCTGACATAGCGTCGTAGCGAACATAATTTACGACAGAGTAATTTGACCGTACCCCCCCCCTCTCTCTCTCTCTCTCTTCTCTCTTCTCTCTCTCTCTCTCTCTCTCTCTCTCTCTCTCTTCAACTCTACCTTTCCTTCTCTCTGAAAAAGAACCACGGGCCTAGGAATAAATAAACAGTTCCTTGTGACTATACAATCTGCGTGTGTTATTTCTGAACTAAAGACTATTACTACTACAACTTGAGTTGGCCTTGCGACTCATATCGTTCTGATACATATATCGTTCTGGAGCTATGCTACAGTATCTCCTTGTAGGACTCCAGCGACAATGTCAAAGAAATCAGTGTCGCCATCAGGTGAGCGTACCGTTGCTTGGTGTTTTGATAGACCATCATTATGGCGGTAACCGTTCTTTGGGGAGGCCGTATGCCTAGAAGTATTTGCTCCATTCCCTCTGTGTATGGAATCAATGCCTTGGGAGAAATCTACTAATAGTAGGGTTGCTGGGTGGTTCTTTTCATTCTGGTGTCTATCCTTTTGACTGTTTGCCTTTAACTTTGATATAGATTTCCTGCCACTTATTTCGTTTACAGTTTGCCATGCTAATCGCAACTGCCTGTCTTCTAATGCATCTCTGATTTTATTCATTTGTTCTTAGATGTATTGTATCTGTTCTTTATAATGATTTTCTGTTAATTCTACCTGGGCTTTCTTAAGGTTTTCTATGTTGGTGTTGGGTTTGTTTTATGCGTTGGGATGCTTTTTTTAAATATTATTTCTCTTACTCTAATTGCTTCTGTCTCCCAGGGGACAGTGTGTGTTGGTCCTTGGTTGGTTGGTTGGTTGGTTGGTATGAATTCTACAGCAGCTTTAAGCTGGGCACTGATGAAGTACATTGTATATATATCCTGCGAGGATGACCAATTTATTCATTACTGTTACAGAGTAACGATCGCATATATCACTGTTGGTAAGTGAGGACCAGTCGTACAGATTTACTGGTTTGCCTTTTGTTTCTTCGTGACTTAGGCGCAGTATTTGCTGTGACTATTCTGTGATCGGAGGATACTCCTCGAAGGAGGATATGTTTTGCAGTTCATTGCTGTTTTTTTATTTATTAGGATATAGTCTAGTTGCAATTTTGTACTATTTGGGTAGATGTAGTTTTTCCCCTTCGTTTTTAGAATTTGTTTAGACATAAAAGCCTGTTCTCAAGGGAGAACTCGCGCTAGAACTTCACCGTCCCTATTTGGGGTGTTTTGTAAGCTGAAATCTATTGTTTTCGTTTCTGCTTATCTGCGTATTTATGTCTTTCCAAATAATCAGTACATTGTGTTTGGGAGTGTGTTCTGCGTAGAAAGGATAACTCGTTATAGAATGTTACGATGTCCGTTTCATCGCTGACATTTGTGGGGCTGTAACAGGAGACTACAGTTATTCAGGGATTGCCATTAAACCGTAGTCCCGTGATTCTCGGTTGGATTTTTTAATACTGTTAAGTGATTTTAGTGCTCGAGTGCTAAGGAGCATTCCTACACCCTCTATTGTGGCATGGCGGAGCTTTTCCATGTGGATGCCGCCACAAGCATCCAACAATTTCCAGATTCATGGTATTTTAATCTAGATCGCAATTGTCAAATCTGTGTTCTTGCGCATATATGATTTTTTTTCATCTGCAGACGCAGTTGTTTCAGGTGTTGGCTTTTGTTTTTAGTCTTATACTGTTAAATGTTTGCTAAATTAAGAGGTTTTGTTTTATTTTTGTTTTTACTTAGTAGGTTTGTATTTCATGGTTTGGTTTCTATGGTTTGTATTTTCAGATATTGTGATTAGAGTTGTCTTCAGTAGTGTGTGTGTCATGTTTGTCTGCAACTGAGAGTAATGTGGTTTTTGGGTGTGATTTTGTTGGGGATATTTAGTTTACTTTTCGAACCACTGGGCCAGAGCTCGAATTTTAGCGGGAACGCGCACCTTTTATGCAACGGAAAGCACAATGCTGTATGATTCTTTGGCTTCTTTGTACTGTCCTGATTTGTTGGTTTGGGTCGATGTCAGAGACATCTATCGGTGGATGGTTTAGTTATCTTCATTCAATTAGGCGTTTGTCTTAGAGATGAGCAGCAGTAGTTACCTTATTGAACTGTTTGATCCTGGCCGTTGACACATTTTTTAGGCTTCTTCATCTTCAGAGATACGCCGTTGGCCTATTCTGGTTCTTCCGCCGCGTCTCACATCCACCATGCTACTACCCATGGTTGGTTACATGTTATATGGCATGTAAAGATTCTGCATAAAACTGTTCTCCTATATAAAAAAAAGGGATGGGGTCTACGAGAAATCTGAGTTTTAAACATGTCTCTTCCTAGATTATATTAGCATTTGATGGGTTGGAGGTTAACGATCATAGGAAGACATTAAGACTGAAATAAAAATACAGCATATCGAATCATTAGAATCTAACATGGGGCAAAAAATGTTGTGGGGGGGGAGACATTACACACACACTAAGAGTAAATAGCGAAATCGACTCAAAAAATTCCTAACTAATTATTACAGACATATAGAAAATAAAAACGACTGAATTTGTCAAACTGGAATTTATAAAAGCAATCAAAAAAGATGATTTCAAAATGTTACAAGCGTTAAAATTATAACCAAAATAAATAATTCCCCTTCTTTTTTATTTTCTGTTCTGAAATTCCAAATGTTGACTCAAATTCAAACGTAGTCTTTCTGATATGATTAGTCCAATAATGCCTTATATATCAACTGGTCTAGGGATTTAAATTATGGGATAGAAGCGAGGGAGGGTATAACGATTTCACTATGGGATAGAAGCGAAGGAGGAGGAGGAGAGGGGGAGTTGGAGTCAAGATTATACATATATTTTACTGCTCAAACACATGGTAATAATCAGAGCAAATGAAAATAAAGTTTTACATAATAATAGTGTAGTTAATTTACTTTCTGATTTTAACAAAATTGGTTTAATAGATAATTACTTGGTGTCATTTCTTTCTAATATCATTTTTTCTCCACGTATTGAATAGGGACGTCCAATCGATTGAAATAGGACGTCAAATCGATTTTGCGTATCATTTGCTAAAAAAAGATTAAAGAAACTTCCAATATTTGAAAAAAAAATTCACGCATAGAATTCCTTAAATTGTATTTTGAATTAATGTCTTCGTTAAGTTTGGACGATCAGAAAAGAGGCGAATAATTACCATTTAGAAAATAGAAAATCAAATTTCCGTTTCAAAAATAAGTTTTTTTTTTTTAATCTACAAAAATCAGGTAATATAATGAAATTTTGCTACTTATTTGTTTATGAATAAATTATTTTTTTTTGAAAATGGTTTTGTGTGAGAAATATTATAAAAAGTTTTTTCTTTCCGTAGGACTCCGCCCCCCACCCCCCAATATTTTTAGAAAATATGGTCTTCTTTTTAACAAATTATTTTGATTCATGTTTAGATAAATTCTTTAATAATTTAAATTAGTTGAGTTATTCAACGGTCCTCATAGATTTTTCTAAAAATCGACCTAAAGTCGAAAATTAAAATTAATAAATATATATCTAAGGAAAAATAATTTTGTACAGTTTAGCTTTTTATTTTATTAAGATATATTACTCTAAATTCGAAACGTGAAAACAAATGTATATGTTGAAAAGAAAATTTTGAGGATTTTTATTAATTTTGTATTCATCACTACTTAAAAAATCCTTGTTGAATTATATACACCTGAAGCCGATATATATTATTTTCTCAATAAATAATATTAGTTTTTCACGATTCAAAAAATGTTATTAAAAAAAGAAAACACCATGTTTTTAAAAAAGTTATTTTGAATAACCAAAAAATGTATGGTTTGTTTCCGTTCGCGATATATTCATCTTCCTTGTCTTCTTATTTAATATATTTCATTACATTAAAACTTAAATACTACGCCCGGCAGAGTGCACATATTCTTGCTTGTTAGTCATAATAGAATAATTAAACAACCTGACAATCCTAAGAATGAATGCAAAGAAATAAAATGATGAAATGTGATTTTGGGTGTAGATCAAATCAAAGTGAACAAACCATTAAGAAATAAATTCTTAATAGAAAAAAAAATAGTTGAATTGAATAATCATAAATGTTTAACGAGAAAGTTTTCGCCACTAACAAACTAACAACTCTAAATTAGTTGATCACAGAATTCTAAACGTTCATTTACGAAATGGAGAAATAAAACTATTGCAAATAAACAAAAAGCACCGACTTCTCATGAAAATATCATCGATAGGTCTTACACGTGTCTTTTCATTGCAATTAATAAAACTTCTTTCCTCTCCAAACAATTAATGGTTTGTTATAATCATGAACAAAAAAAAAACCACAGGCAACCGAAACAATAAAAACGTTGGTGTGAACAAATGACAGAAGAAAGATCCAATACATTGATTGAATTCCAGGCGTTTGACCGAGCATCATTATTCGGTCTACCTGTCTACCTGTGGCCAGTGGCTAGGATGCTTGTATCTGGCCACGGTAGACAGGTTAGACCGCAAAACTAATGAATTGCTCGGTCAAACGCCTGAATCAATCAATGTATTGGATCTTTCTTCTGTTCATTTGTTCACTCCAACGTTTTTATTGTTTTCGGTTGCTGTTGGTTTTTTTGTTCATGATTAACAACCATTAATTGTTGGAGAGAGGAAAAAAGAAGTTTTATAAATGCAATGAAAGACACGTGTAAGGACCTATCGATGATATTTTCATGAGAAGTCGGTGCTTTTGTTTATTTGCAATAGTTTTATTTCTCCATTCTTAAATGAACGTTTAGAATTCTGTGATCAACTAATTAGAGTTGTTGTTTGTTAGTGCGAACTTTCTCGTTTAAACATTTATGATTATTCAATTCAAAACTATTTTTTTTCTATTAAGAATTTTATTTCTTTAATGGTTGTTCACTTTGATTTGATCTACACCCAAAAACACATTTTTCATCATTTTATTTCTTTGCATTCATTTTCTAGGATTTGTCAAGGTTGTTTTAATTATTCTATTATGACTAACAAGCAAGAATATGTTCACTCTGCCGGGCGTAAGTATTTAAGTTTTATGTAATGAAATATATTAAATAAGAAAGACAAGGAAGATGAATATATCGCGAACGGAACACCATACATTTTTTTTGGTTTATTCAAAATAACTTTTTTAAAAACATGGTGTTTCTTTTTTTAATAACATTTTTGAATCGTGAAAACTAATATTATTTTATTGAGAAAATATATATATCGGCTTTCAGGTGTATATAATTCAACAAGGATTTTTTAAGTAGTGATGAATACTAAAATTAATAAAAATCCTTCAAAATTTCTTTTTTCAACATATACATTTGTTTTTCACGTTTCGAAATTTAGGAGTATATATCTTAATAAAATAAAAAGCTAAACTGTACAAATTATTTTTCCTTAGATATATATTTATTAATTTTAATTTTCGACTTTAGGTCGATTTTTAGAAAAATCTTATGAGGACCGTTGAAATAACTCAACTAATTTAATTATTAAAGAATTTATCTAAACATGAATCAAAATAATTTGTTAAAAGGAAGACCATATTTCTAAAAAATATTGGGGGGGTGGGGGGCGGAGTCTACGGAAGAAAAACTTTTTATAATATTTCTCACACAAAACCTATTTCAAAAAATAATTTATTCATAAACAAATAAGTAGCAAAAATTTCATTATATTACCTGATTTTTGGTAGATTAAAAAAAAACTTATTTTTGAACGGAAATTTGATTTTCTATTTTCTAATGGTAATTATTACGCCCTCTTTTCTGATCGGTCAAAACTTAACGAAGACATTAATTCAAAATACAATTTAAGGAATTCTATGGCGTGAATTTTTTTTTCAAATATTGGAGTTTTCTTTAATCTTATTTTTAGCAAATGATACGCAAAATCGATTGGACGTCCCTATTTCAATCGATTGGACGTCCCTATTTCAATACGTTGGAGAATAAAACAATGATATTAGAAAGAAATGACACCAAGTAATTATCTATTAAACCCAATTTTGTTAAAATCAGAAAGTAAATTAACTACACTATTATTATGTAAAACTTTATTTTCATTTGCTCTGATTATTACCATGTGTTGAGCAGTAAATATATGTATAATCTTGACTCCAACTCCCCCTCTCCTCCTCCTCCTTCGCTTCTATCCCATAGTGAAATCGTTTTATACCCTTCCCTCGCTTCTATCCCATAATTTAAATCCCTAGACCAGTTGATATATAAGGCATTGGACTAATCATATCAGAAAGGACTACGTTTGAATTTGAGTCAACATTTGGATTTCAGAACAGAAAATAAAAAAGAAGGGGATTATTTATTTTTGGTTATAATTTAACGCTTGTAACATTTCTGAAATCATCTTTTTTGATTGCTTTTCATTAAATTCCAGTTTGACAAATCAGTCGTTTTTTATTTTTTCTAAATATGTCTGATATATTAGTTAGGAATTTTTTGAGTCGATTTCGCTTATTACTCTTAGTGTGTGTTGTAATTCTCCCCCCCCACAACATTTTTGCCCCATGTTAGATCTTAATGATTCGATATGCTGTATTTTATTTCAGTCTTAATGTCTTCCTATGATCGTTATACCTCCAACCCATCAAATGCTAATAATAATCTAGGAAGAGACATGTTAAAACTCAGATTTCTCGTAGACCCCATCCCTTTTTTTTATATAGGAGAACATTTTGCAGAATCTTACATGCCATATAAACATGTAAAACCAACCATGGGTAGTAGCATGGTGGATGTGAGACGCGGCGGAAGAACCCAGAATAGGCCAACGGCGTATCTCTGAAGATGAAGAAGCCTTAAAATGTGTCAACGGCCAGGATCAAACAGTTCAATAACGGTAACTACTGCTGCTCATCTCTAAGACAACGCCATTGATGAGATAACTAAACATCCACCGATAGATGTCTCTGACATCGACCCAAACCAAACCAATCAGGACAGTACAAAAAGCCAAAGAATCATACAGCATTGTGCTTTCCGTTTGCCATAAAAGTGCGCGTTCGCTAAAATTTCGAGCTCTGCCCAGTGTTCGAAAAAAGTAAACTAAATATCCCCAACAAAATCACACCCCCAAAACCACATTACTCTCAGTGCAGACAAACATGACACACACACTACTGAAGACATAACTCTAATCACAATATCTGAAAATACAACCATTAGAAACCAAACCATAGAAATACAAAACCTACTAAGTAAAAACAAAAAATAAAACAAAAAACCTCTTAATTTAGCAACATTTAAACAGTATAAGACTAAAAAAACAATAAGCCAACAACCTGAACTAACTGCGTCTGCAGATGAAAAAAAAATCATATATTGCGCAAGAACACAGATTTGACAATTGCGATCTAGAATTAAATACCATGAATCTGGAAATTGTTGGATGCTTGTGGCGGCATCCACATGGAAAAAGCTCCGCCAATGCCACAATAGAGGGTGTAGGGAATTGCTCCTTTAGCACTCGAGCACTAAAATCACTTAACAGTATTTAAAAAAAAATCCAACCGAGAATTCACGGGGACTACGTTAATGGCAATCCCTGAATAACTGTAGTCTCCTGTTACAGCCCCACCAAAATGTCAGCGATTGAAACGGACATCGTAACTTCTATAACGAGTTATCCTTTCTACGCAGACACACTCCCAAACACAATGTACTGATTATTTGGAAAGACATAAATACGCAGATAAGCAGAAACGAAAACAATAGATTCAGCTTACAAAACACCCCAAATAGGGACGGTGAAGTTCTAGCCGAGTTCTCCCTTGAGAACAGGCTTTTATGTCTAAACAAATTCTAAAAACGAAGGGGAAAACTACATCTACCCAAATAGTACAAAATTGCAACTAGACTATATCCTAATAAATAAAAAATGGATGAACAGCGCCATGAACTGCAAAACATACTCCTCCTTCGAGGGAGTATCCTCCGATCACAGAATAGTCACAGCAATACTGCGCCTAAGTCTACGAAGAAACAAAAGGCAAACCAGTAAATCTGTACGACTGGTCCTCACTTACCAACAGTGATATATGCGATCGTTACTCTGTAACAGTAATGAATAAATTGGTCATCCTCCAGGATATATATACAATGTACTTCATCAGTGCCCAGCTTAAAGCTGCTGTAGAATTCATACCAACCAACCAACCAACCAACAAGGACCAACACACACTGTCCCCTGGGAGACAGAAGCAATTAGAGTAAAGAGAAATAATATTTAAAAAAGCATCCCAACGCAATAAAACAAACCCAACACCAACATAGAAAACCTTAAGAAAGCCCAGGTAGAATTAACAGAAACATTCATAAAAGAACAGATACAATACATCTA
Organism: Doryteuthis pealeii; assembly: GCA_023376005.1. NCBI lineage: Eukaryota > Metazoa > Mollusca > Cephalopoda > Myopsida > Loliginidae > Doryteuthis > Doryteuthis pealeii. The sequence goes on from CM042140.1 coordinate 145,899,800, forward strand.
AGAACAAATGAATAAAATCAGAGATGCATTAGAAGACAGGCAGTTGCGATTAGCATGGCAAACTGTAAACGAAATAAGTGGCAGGAAATCTATATCAAAGTTAAAGGCAAACAGTCAAAAGGATAGACACCAGAAATGAAAAGACCACTTCCAGCAACCCTACTATTAGTAGATTTCTCCAAGGCATTTGATTCCATACACAGAGGGGAAATGGAGCAAATACTTCTAGCATACGGCCTCCCCAAAGAAACGGTTACCGCCATAATGATGGTCTATCAAAACACCAAAGCAACGGTACGCTCACCTGATGGCGACACTGATTTCTTTGACATTGTCGCTGGAGTCCTACAAGGAGATACTGTAGCATAGCTCCAGAACGATATATGTATCAGAACGATATGAGTCGCATAGGCCAACTCAAGTTGTAGTAGTAATAGTCTTTAGTTCAGAAATAACACACGCAGATTGTATAGTCACAAGGAACTGTTTATTTATTCCTAGGCCCGTGGTTCTTTTTCAGAGAGAAGGAAAGGTAGAGTTGAAGAGAGAGAGAGAGAGAGAGAGAGAGAGAGAGAGAGAAGGAGAGAGAGAGAGAGAGAGAGGGGGGGGGACGGTCAAATTACTCTGTCGTAAATTATGTTCGCTACGACTATGTCAGACCCATCGGGAAACCAGGAGCCACGTCTGACTCCCACTAGAGCCAAGGCGAAAAGGAGAGCAGATTTTTTTCTCGTTTCTCGTCTCGGCCTCACATTCGTTTCCAGTCAAAAACGGAACTTCCGTTTATATTTTAAATATATTTCCGGTGTCATTCTTCGGTCATTGAGTTAAAACCTTAACCTCTCTTTGTTCTTATATCTTTTTCCTCTCTTTCTCTAGAAATCCAAATACCGTTTTATTTTTAATCTCGAATTCCCGGTAGACCTTAATAATTACGCTACAATACGCTAGGGCCATATATATTTATAATATGCCTAGATTACGTACTTTGAACATCATTAGATCCCATGAAAGAAAAAGGCAAGAATCAGGAAATACACCACAAAGACGATCACGGATGCGGACTACACAGATGATCTGGCACTTCTTACAAATACACCTTGCACAGGCCGAATCCATGTTACACAGTTTAGAAAGGATAGTACGGAACATCGGCCTACACATGAACTCCGATAAAACTGAGTTCATGTGTTTTAAAAATGAAAGAGACATCTCCACATTCGATAATAAACTCATAAACTCGGTAAAACAATTCATGTACCTAGTCGGTAATATCTCATCAACAGAAAGCGATGTTAATGCACGAATAGGAAAGGCATGGTCTACTATAAACAGATTATCAGCTATATGTACATCCGATTTCACTGACAAGTTAAAGCGACAATTCTTCCAGGCCATAGTTGTATCATTACTATTGTACGGAGAATAAACTAGATGATAACTGCATAAGAATGCTGCGTACAATATTAAACAAGACTTGGAAACAACACCCCACGAGAAAACAGCCAACTGCCCCATATCACACGAAACATCCGTGTAAGGGGAACAAGTCACACCGGACACTGCTGGAGAAGCAAGGATGAACTCATAAGGGACTTTCTTATGCGGAAGCCAGCACGTGGGCACGCCAGTGTAGGCCGTTCATCAAAGACATTGACCAACTATGCGCGGATACTGGATGCCGCGCAAGGATTTCCCTGGCGCAAAGAATGATAGAGAGGGTTGGCAATAGATGTCATGAATATCCGTGCTGCTGGCGCGACATACATAAACCGACACGTACATAGCAAAAACAGACTCGTCTCCTTCATATATACAGAAGTTAGATTAGCGTAAACATATGGTTAACGCCTAATATATATATATATATATATATATATATATATATATATATATATATATTGTAATAATAATATTAATGAGTCGGGTACTACCAACTAAAATTTCACTTATTAGCTCATCAGGATAAGATTCTCTGTTATTTTTTGTTTTCTTTTGGCCAAGTGTTGCTGTGTTAATCGATTATTTTCAGTTAGTGGACTTTTCTTTAACAGACAGTTATTTGTAGTATATTTTTACTTGCAAATTATTTCCCTGTTTTTTTCCTTATCGCCAGGGTTTACTAATAGGATTAGTATAGTATAGTATAGTATAGTATAGTATATATATATACATATATATATATATATATATATATATATATATATATATATATATATACCTAATCGCTTCTCCGCTACGGTGAGGATGCGACCCAAAATTATTAAAATCATTAAGCAGAACAAAGATGAATTGACCCACAATATATCCATCGCTGGTTTTGAGAGAGAATGAATGTATAGTTAGAATGATAGCCGTAAGAATGAGCATTTAGTTAGAATGAGAGCCGTTGGAATGAGTGTCCTCTCAGAATATGTGTCCTGTTAAAATAACATAGATTGTGGGGTTTGTGGGGTGGTTTTCGATTATGGAGGACCAAGATTTGTTAGCATGTTTAACTAATTTTTTGTACGATTTGTTGAAAGAATTTGTGTTTTGTGTGATGGTTTGTAGGGTGATTTGTTCGCACAACCACACACCTAAAAAATGCACAATGCTTTCTTTTTGATACACACACTTACACAGTCCCATACTCACACCGTAAAAGAGAATATTTGACGTCATATTTCAAACCGTCTTCTTTTTTCAAACTTCAAATTTTAAACAGATAAACAAGAACTATCACTCGCTTTTCTCTTTATTCTCTGATAAAAAATTTCTTATTACCTTCTATATACCAACAAATGCCCTGAAGATGATCTAATTAATAGATCGAAACACTGTAGCGTCGGCCAATAAACTCACCACTTAACTCATTTAAACCTGTTTTTTTTCAATATTTCTTATATTATATATATATATATATATATATATATATATATATATATATAAAATAAAATTAAAAATAAAAAATAAAAATACCACTCTATAAAAAGAAAAAAATAGATATAAATAAATATAAATATAAGATAAAAATAAAAATAAAAAATAAAAATACCACTCTGATGAAGGTCGTCAAAATCTCTCTGTGTACGGAACATTTTATACATTTTTCCTATTATTATTATCATCATCATTTCAACTCCATCTGATTATTTTAATAATAACAATAACGTAAATCCGTATACATTTTGATAAACAGGCCGAAACACATGTGTAAGTGATATCGATTAAAAGTGATATCGATAAAATTCATTTTTATCCATCTACATTTCTTTTCTTTACTCATTTTTTCCTCATATCGTCGGATTCATCCCCCCCTATATATATATATATATATATATATATATATATATATATATATATGGGTGTGACAGAGTTTAGCAAACTTTCTGACGTTTCTTGTGACGATAATGTATTTGGAGAGCTTTCATCAACGTTTTTAGTAACTTTACACCGATTAAAACTTGTCAGATTTAGGAGTAGCTGATCGATTTTAATGTTCCTTCTGAGTTGGAACTTTGACAGGAGATTTCAGTTTTAGACTCCTATCAAAGGAGTTTACCTCACTGAAATGTGTCTATCCACTTCTTTGTGAAGGTGACGAGTTACATTTAAACAGACGTGTACCACTCCAGTAAAAGTTCCTGTTAAAATTCTTTCACCCAAGGTGAAACCTCTAACAGTAAGCAACTATTCATCTCCGAAAAGAATGGATGCCAAAGATGTCAATGAAGACGCTAAAGAAATGCCAGGAGAGTCCACTAACTCCTAAAAAAAATTACTAATAGTACCAGTCACTCGCTTGGTTACCCCATTTTAACCCCCCACGTCCTTAGCGGTACCAGGTACTTTTTACAATATCATGATATTGCCCATTTTAGGCGTACATGTCCGGTACTTTGAGCCCCCCCTCCCCCCGCTGCATGAATATCGTCCGTGTCGAAAACCAGTTTTGTGCGTTTGCATTCAATGTACCAAATAAATAAATGAAATAACTTTGCTTTTGAAACTTGCTTGACGGGTTTTCCCCCAATTTGTCAATAAAATGGCGTTCCTTTTAATATTTCCTTCTGTAAATAATTCAGAGCCAACATAAAAAACACCAAAAATAACAAAAAAAAAACAGGATGAATTGAGTGTCTCTCCGCCTCGTGCAGTCGACATAATAATCACACCGTGGCTTTATTATGATATAAATTCAATAGAATTCAATCGATTTGAAATCTGATTAGCAGAGTTGGTTAACTGCAGACAAATGAGTTGAAAATAAAGCGCGAAAATGAAATGACGAATCTAATGACGCATGTTGATCGACAGAGTCCCCGGGGGGTGGGGAGGAAGGACTCTTTGTGTTACATTTTTTGTATTGGTAAGAAAGTCACTTTTCAATTGATGGTCACGTGTCGCTGTTGAGTAACTATGTAACTCTATGCACATGATAAATGAGGCTTTCTTTTTTTTTGCTTTCTTCTTTTTCTTTTATTTATTTTATAATATTTTTTTCTCTATTTGTATTTATTTTTTCCCTTTCAATATTCATTTTGCTCTCTCATAGACACACACACGGGATGTCCACAAAGTACGTGTGTAATTTAAAATAAAAGAATATTAAAAGTGCACATAGACTTTATAGACAATCTGTACATAGACACACACACATAATAATGTAGATAATTGGGTGCTATATTTATAAGTAAACAGTGCTCAATATCATGAATAGGGGATTTACATCTAAGTTAAGGTAGCGTGGACATGGAGTCAATCGCACTTGGTTACTGACAGTTTCTCGATTTTGCGATCTTCAGAGAAAAGGTTTTGGTTCTAAGATAGCATTGGCCAGAAACTGTCAATAACCAGGTGCTGTTGAGTCCATGTCTACGCTACCTTAACTCATATATATATATATATATATATATATGTGTGTGTGTGTGTGTGTGTGTGTGTGTTGTGTTTGTGTGTGTGTGTGTGCGCGCGTGTGTGATATATATATATATATATATATATATATATATAGAGAGAGAGAGAGAGAGAGAGAGAGAGAATCTCTATCCTAAATGTATAGATATCAATCTCCTAAAAAAGGTTACTGACCTTAAATTCGAGTTTACAATGTCTCTTTAGACTGTGTATATAATGATCAAATAAAAAAGTCTCAACAAAAAAACATACTCACATTCTTCGAACTTTTGATTACCATCTCACACAAACAACAACAACAACAATGACAACAACAACAACAACAACAACCGATAACTTGTCTACCCATGATATGGAAAATATTAACTGCAGTAATAAAAGAAGAAATATACTTTTCACTCAATTGGCGGAAACTTCTCCCAGAAGAACAGAAAGGATGCCGCAAAGGAAAAAGAGGAACACACGATTTACTGTATATAGACCAATACATTCTTAAAGAAGTAAAAAAATAGACGGAAAAATATTGCAATGGCAGGGATGGACTACAGAAAGGCTTATAACATGGTCCCACATACCTGGATTTTAGAATGTCTAAAAATGTACAAAATTTCCAACAACATCATAAATTTCATTGAAAAAGCCATGGAAAATTGGAGAGTTCAATTAAAAGCCGGAGGGCAACCCCTGGCAGAAGTAAAAATCCAAAGAGGTATCTTCCAAGGAGACTCGTCATCACCACTACTATTTATTATAGCAACGATGCCACTCAATCATATACTTAAAAACATGTACAGGGGGATACAAATTCACTAATTCACAAGAAAAGATAAACCACCTTATGTACATGGATGACATAACAATTTTTGCAAAAAATAAAAACGAATTGGAAACCCTAGTACAAACTATTAGAATATATAGCCCATATATAGGAATGGAATTTGGAATTGAAAAATATGCTATGCTAGTAATAAAACGGGGTGAAAGAAAATTAAGTGACGGAATACAACTGCCAAATCAGGACACTCTAAAATCATCTGATGAAAATAAAAGTTAAAATACTTAGGAATTTTAGAAGCGGACAATATCATGTAAGCAGAAATGAAAGGAAAAGAATATATCAGGAAAACAAGAAAACTCATAGAAACCAAACTCAACAGCAGAAATCTGATCAAAGGAATTAATACCTGGGCTGTCCCCATTATAAGATACTCTGGACCATTCTTAAAATGGACAAAAGAAGAACTCAGACAGGTTGACCAAAGGACTAGAAAATTAATGACCAATCACAAGGCTCTCCACCCTAGAGACGATAGAGATAGACTATATGTATCAAGAAAGGAAGGTGGAATAGGTCTTGCCAACATAGAGGACTGTGTAGAAACCACAATCCAAGCGTAGAGGCCACAATTCAAGGACTCAAAGACTACACAAAAAAGAGCAAAGATAGATTACTTATGGCAGCCAACAATAGTAGATGTGACATATGGACAAACAGAAAAACCATAAAAACTAGAAAACAAAAATGGGAAGAAAAACAATTATATGGACACTTAAAAAGACAAATCGGAGAGGTTGCACATGAAAAAACCTGGACATGGTTAAGAAAAGGAAACCTCAAAAGAGAAACTGAATCACTAATAATTGCTGCACAGAATAATGCCATAAGGACAAACTATATCAGAGCAAAAATTGATAAGACCCAACAAAATAGTAATTGCAGACTATGCGGTGACAGAGTTGATTCTGTAAACCATGTACTATGCGAATGTAGCAAACTAGCACAACGGGAGTATAAAACTAGGCACGACTGGGTTGGAAAGGTGATCCACTGGGAATTATGCAAGAAATTAAATTTTGACCATACAACAAAATGGTATATTCATAAACCAGAATCTGTTCTTGAGAACGAAACACATAAAATTCTCTGGGACTTTGAGATAAAAACGGATCACCAAAAAATCGGACTCACAAGAAGACCAGACCTAGTGTTGATTAACACAACAGAAAGAACTTGTCAACTGGTGGATTTTGCAGTTCTAGCAGATGACAGGGTGAAGCTGAAGGAAAACGAAAAAATGGACAAATACCTGGACCTTGCCAGAGAACTGAAAAAGTTATGAAATATGAAAGTGAAAGTGATACCAATTGTAGTTGGTGCACTTGGAGCGGTCCCAAAAAGATTGGAAAAATGTTTGGAAAATCAGGAAATCAGAGGAAGAATTGAGATCATCCAGAATACTGCACTGCTGCAATCTGCCAGAATACTCAGAAGAGTCCTGGAGACCTGAGGAGACTTGTTTTTGAGAAGAACAAGAAAGATTTCTCAAAAGCAAAATCTGCAGCAGAAATGTCTTTAAATGAATAAAGCCCTGAAAATTCCCTCTTGTAATATACTATGGACTTTTCTTAAGACAAAGGAGGAATTTTTACAAATGCACTATGATTAAGGTGTTACACTCGAGGGATAACATAAACAGACCCAGGGTGTAAGGTGCATAAGACTTGTCAGTATTTAGAGTTACCTGGTACAACAATTAGAAAACTTTAAGAATACATAAAAAAAGAGAGAATAATTACAGCAGCCAGTAACAACAATGGCAACGGATGGACAAATAGAAAAACTAGAAAACAGAAATGGAAAGAAAAACAACTGAATGGATATTCCAAGAGACAAACTGTAGGGATTAAATATGAAAAGATCTGGACATGACTACAAGATGGAAACATCAAGAGATAAAATGAATCTCTTTTATTAACAGCAAAAAAAACAAACAAAAAAAAAACAAAACAACCCCCCCCAAAAAAAACAAAAAACAAAAAAAAACTGGAAAACATAAATGTGAATAAAAACAACCTGATGAATACTTCAAGCGACAAACCGTGATATAGCTGACGAGAAAATCAGGACATGGCTACGAAAGAAAAAGATAAACTGAATCTCTTTTATTAACAGCACAAAATTAATCCATAGAGGGAATAATTATATGCAAACGAAAATTGAAAAGATGCAACCGAATAGTAAGTGTTAGATGTGTGGAGACTGAGATGAAACGATTAAGAGCATAATAAGCGAATGCGGCAAAATACCATAAAAAGAATACAAAACAAGGCACGACTGAGTGGGAAAGATTATCCACTGAGAACTATGCAAGAGATTAAAATTTGATCATACTAACATATGGTATACGCACAAAAGCGAACCCGTCATAGAGAAAAAGATCTATAAATTTCTCTGAGATTTTGAGACACATGCAAATTACACAATCTCAGCTAGAAGATCAATAGACTTATTAACATAAGCGTATCAGAAGCTCGTTTATCACTCAAATTTTAACTCTTAAAACAAAGCAAAAAATCGACTGAGTGACTGTCAGTAACTCGCAAAATTTGGTGCACTTATAATCGGGATTGTGGAGTCGGAACTAAAAGCAAGTAAGGGGTCAGCGTAGTCGGAGTCAAAGTCGGTAAAACTATACCGACTCCAATTCTTCTTTTTTAAAGTCATTTGATCTTTTCTAGCAAAAATACCTGGTCCATAACCGGACTAAAAACGATTTTAAGAACACCAGAGAGTGAATGGATAAGAGAGAGAATATGAGGAAAATAATTTATAGAATTAAAAACATCACCGACAATTTGTATATTACAATATTTATTCTTGGAGTTTGTTTTTTTTTACATTTAAAATATTAAAAAAATGTAATCCTTAACATATTTTTCTAAAAACTGTTTTGTACATATGACAAAAACTCAAATTCATTTCTTAATTGCTTATTGCGTTCAAGTGATAAAAATATTAATTTAATTTATTTTCTTTTTCACTCCTAAAAAGTAAAAATTGAAAAGAGCTAAGTATTAAACTTATGTCCTTATTTATTTAACTCTATCTGTTGAATACACCAAAAGCATCTCTGCTGTGTAGTAATTTTCTGTACATTAATGAATTTTTTTTTGTTTGTTATTGTTTTCTAAGAAGAAACTGTTATAAGTGTTTTAAAATCTTAATAACGTGTTTATTTAGTGCGTAATTTACTTCACACAAAGCGCCTGTTTTCGTCAAAATTTTGGCAGAATTTAATGTTTAAAATGTATAAAAAATTAATTACATATGTAATATTATTTTTTTTTTTACTGATGCTCATTATGTTTCTACTTTTCGACTAAAACGAAAATTGACCTTAAATACTCGATTTAATTAATTTTAGTTCGTTTTTAAAGTGAAAATTGGTGCTTGAATTGTTGATACGTAATAAAAATGCATATTAGTAAAATGAAATCATTTTCCTAAAATCATGTGCTAAAATTATATGCCTAGAATAACATTATTTTTTAATACAATAAGGTTTCTGTTTTAACGGTAAGTTCAAAACGTGCGGACGAGGGTTGGGGTGGGTGTATCTTTTAACGGTAGTTTTGTTTATTTTAGAATTCTTTTATATATATATATATATATATATATATATATATATATATATATATATATATATATAATAAGGGTCTTGGCGAGGCCTACAGATGAAGTTGGTCTGAAGTGGCTCTCTTGACGCCAGTTCAAAGGTGCCGACGGGGGATAGGGGTTTGAAGGGTCTGTTAACAGTAGTTTTTGATTTTTCTGTCTTGAAAGTCAAAAACTCGACTCGTGTCGACGGTAGTGAAGTGGGGATGAAAGTCTGTATACGGTATTTTTAAATTTTTTTAATCATTGAATTACATCACTTAATTAGTAAAAATCAAAAGCCAAATTTTGGGTGTTTCTTGGTAATAAGCATATTAATATGTATGCAAGATTTCGAACCTGAGTGACAACTCTTTTCTGAGTCGACACGTACATACCAAACTTTCTTCTGTATATATAGATGGAAACGAAAACACTTGATAAATACTCTTGCCGGAAAGTTGAAAAGTTATGTAAATGTGACAGTCATACGAGTCATAATTGGAGCACTCGTTACAATCCCGAAAAAAACATGGAAAATAGACGGAAAGAAGAAGCGGAAATCCATGAAAGAATTTACATCGTAATATTCACTGGAGATCGGTTGGAATACTGAGAAGAGTCCTGGAGAGTTGAGAAGACTTGCTGTCAGACTGAGTTCACTGAAAAATACCAGATACTTCTGATATGAAAAAACTCGTCTGAGTTTGATTTGCCTCAAAACAGCCCATATTAATAGTGCGTTTGAATCCTGCAATGTGTGATATATATCACTAAGAAATAAAGGTTTACATAGTATATGGTGTGGTTAATTTGCATACTGGTTTTAACAAAACCAGGTTTAATAAATAATTACTTGGTATTATTGATCTCTAATTTTATTGTTTTATTCTCCAGCATATCAAAATCAATTTTATGAATGGTTTTATATAGAAACCAATTAAAATAAGTGTAATCTTTTTATATGCGTTCTTATTTAATTTCATTAGTTATTTCATTACATTAAAACTTAAATACTTACGTCCGGTAGAGGGTTTATAGTCTTACTAATGTTTATAATACCAAATATTTTATATAGAAACCAACTAAAATATAGTTAAAATAAGTGTAATCTTTTTATATGGGTTCTTATTTAATTTTGTTAGTTTTTCTAATTTAATATATTTCATTACATTAAGGCTTAAATACTTATATCCGGCGGAGGGCGCATATTCTTGTTAGTCAAGGTAAAAATAATTTTGTTCTTATAGTTGAGCTGACAACTAAGGTATCTTGAATCCCAAAAGATTATAATCTAGTGGAGTTAGTAAACACTCGTAAGGTGCGCTGACATAGAAATGGAAATTGAAAAAAAAAAAAGAATTTCCATTTAAATCAGATGACGACTTTCTTCACTGAGAACCGAGTGATGAGATCTTCGTAATATTTCTTTTTCTTCGAATCTTTGAGATGAGGTTTGATAATTTGGATTATTTGGACTATTGTTCTCGTCTTTATTCTTATATACAGAACGTTTCGGCCGATGTTCCCTCCGGCCTTCTTCATGTGTTTCTTGTTGAACTCGGAAACCTTCTCAGACTCGGGAACCTTTTTTTTCGAACTCGGGGACCTTCTTGTCGAACTCGGGAGCCTTCACAGAACTTCAAACCGAACCCTTTATTCAATCCACGGGGCTAGACTGTTCTCATTACGTTAACCATGACTGGGTACAAATGTTAAGCTATTTTAAGTATTCTATGTTATTATCGACCTTAGACAGGATTGAACCTGCAGGCTACTGATGATTGTCACTTAGAACCCTATTAACCCAACCTTTATATCCGTTGCGCCATATGTCAAACTGGACTGAAGTTTCTTTGGTCCGAGAAAGTTCCTGAGTTCGATAAGAAATATATGAAAAAGGCCAGAAGAGACCTCGGCCGAAACATTGTGTAGATAACAATAAAGATGAGGACAATATTCCGAATAATCCAAATAATAAATAATATTTCCTTGTTCTGAAAATTGATATCTTGGTTTCAAATGGGAAAATAATCATTTGTTTTGTTTAATATTTTTATATCTTTTTAATGACACTTACCTCCCATCTTACAAACCATCCAAATAAAATGAGCAAGATACTCTGGACACTCATAAGCAACGTTCAACTTTGGGCTCATACAACTAGACACACCAGTGTTGGCCGACAAACAAAACCTTATATCAATCAGCTCTGTACGGACACTGGATGACATCTAGAGAACTTGGCAAGAACGATGACCGATAGAGACGGATGATGAGAGAGAGAGAGAGAGAGAGAGAGAGAGAGAGAGAGAGAGAGAGAGAGAGAGAGAGAGGGATCCATTTGCATGTCTTGGTGTTGACTGAAAAGGCGCTTCGTAAGATATAATGCATAAAACTATGTTGTACCAATGTTTCAAATGAAAAGGAACAACCTAAATCTGATTCTTGTTTGGATTCAAATTTTGACTCGTGGCATCGGTGGATAATACGTTGTTTTGCATTTACAAATAATGTAACGTGACGGAATCATTTAAGGAGGGGTGCATGTTGGTTGGTTGGTTGGTTGGTTGGTTGGGTTTTACGGCATGTCAAACATTGTTGGTTTATCTTATGCCGAAGACATTTTTAAACTTATTTTTTTCCATTCAACGCATAGATGAAGTCCTAACAGGTACTACTACTTCGGGACAGAGCAGACCTGGAAGTAATGGTAATGAAGGGGTACTCCACATCCCCCAGAGCTCCAGAACTGGAACTTCACCATCAGATATGGTTTAATGTCATACCCAGGACAATAAAAACCCCAGCCACCGCCTTCTAGCACATATATGATAAAAGGATTGGGGCAATCATTTAGGTACTAGGGCTTGACATGACTAGTCGATTAATCGGAGGGGACCTCTCCGACCGCATGTCTAGCCTAGGTAAAGACCAAAGTGGAATTTTTGCACGTCATGGTCTGCTCACCCACCTAGTTTCCATCCTTAATGTTGTGGCCTGGTTAGGGGCCAGAACAAAGACACAAGAGAGGAAATGAGTTAAACAAATATATTAACAAAGAACAGTAGTACAAACATATACAAATGAGAAGGTTACTCGTGAGGCGGTCTTATTAATTGTCTGCTGAAATATTGACTCTCACTTAAGAGCAGTAACTGCTGCTATTTATAATTGGAAGAGTTCATGCGTGCCTGGTAAATTACCATAACACTTAAGCATCACTGGTCACCACCCACGGCCAACACGTGGTCCAATTGGGGGAAATCTTACCCTTCTGCAGAGGTGCAGTCGGTGTATTCTAAAGCTCCAGAAGACAGGGCTGTTATGTAGGTTGTAATAGTCATTAGGAATCAAGTTGAATATGTGACGTGGCGTCAAATCGAATTTCTATACTCATCTTCGGATATCAATTATTCTGCTATTTTGTATCGGAGTAGTTGGGTTTGTTATTGAGTATTTTCTCCGTTATTCGAGTCTGGAATTATTTAGTATCTTTTCGGTATATAATTGTGTCCGTTGGCAGTTCTTAATAACGAACACAAGACATTGTTGTTTTTTCTCAGAGCTCATTTATCTTATTTCAAACCCAAGTAAAATGCCTTGGAGAACAGATAGTCATCTTGCATCTGTCCTCTTCAAACACTCAACCCATACTCCTCCAAAAAGCGAGACTCTCAAACTTTTCACTCTTACATTCACCCTTCTCTCTGTTATCACTGTTCGATCAATCAGAAGCCAACAGGTCAGTCATTCTACCCAGGCAACGCCGGGTAGCCACTTTTAGTCTTTAAGTATTACAAAAATCTTTCTGTGTGTTTTTCTCTATTTCGTTATACAGCTGAAATACTAGATAAAGCTGAAACCTGTTGTCTTTTATTTCTATTTACGCAAAAAAGACTAAACAATACATTTATGATGTAATTACTTGTTCGAAGCACCCATTTCTGTGGGATTCGTAAAATATTGGCTTGTTACACTTTCCTCAAATTGGGATGAGAAAGGCAATAAACAATTTATGAATAAGGTACTGTGAAATATTAAACGTGTGAAAAGTAGATATTATTAGGATTTTTTCGGACTATTGTCCTCATCTTTATTGTTATATACACAACGCTTCGGCCGATGCACACCTGGCGCAACGGATATAAGGGTTGAGTTTATACAATTCTAAGTGACAATCCTCTCTAAGCTGCGGGTTCAATCCTGGCTAAGGGCGATAATAATATAGAATACTTAACATAACTTAACACTTGTACTCGGTCAGTGTTAACGGAATGAGAACAGTCGAACCCTGTGGATTAAATAAAGGGTTAGGTTTGAAGTTCTGTGAAGGCTCCTGATCTACGACATGAAGGCTTTCGAGTTCGACAAGATGATTTCCGAGTTCGAAAAGAAATTTCTCGAGTTAAAGAAGGTTTCCGAGTTCGACAAGAAACACCTGAAGAAGGCAGGAGGGCACGTCGGCTGAAACATTGTATATATAACTATAAGGATGAGGACAATAGTCTGAAAAATCCAAATAACACAAATGATCAAGCCTCATCTTTAAAAAAATCAGACAAAACGCGTGAAAAGTGGTTTTCGAAATATCTTATCAAAGATTTATCACTGAAAAGCAGGTACTTGAGGTAAAAATTGGCAAATGAGAGACAAGGACAGAAAGCATTTAAGATCGTTTACTACTGTCCTCAAATCATTTGCTAATTGAATTTTCTGCCAATAAGACCTATCTTTTGGACATACATATTACAAGGAACACTCGAATTTGGATTAACACCAGAGGAATACTAGAAATTTGGACTTATAGATATCACAAGACTAACTACAGACTTACCAATTCACTACAGATTAGGATTACCAACTGGATTCTGTCAACAAGATAACAAGCCCTTAAAATGGCGACTGGGATTTTAACAATAACAAACCTTCACACACAGAGAAAATGTTCCCTTATTGTAAAGGAACAATAGCCATTAAGAATTAATAATTCAGCAACTGCTCATCAGCCCTACCCCTAAGGATGTGAGCTCTATCATTAGCGCCATGATCAGATTCTTATGATGGTGGAACTTATTACTACAACCAGAAAATGAAGCAATCACCCCAGAAAGATAATTATCCTCATTATCAATGAAGGAATTCCCCCCCCCCCACCAAACTGGCAATTGAGGTTGGATGTTAGAAAACGAATAGAATTCCCTGATCGCATCATACACTTAACATTCCACACAGATATTTTCATCTTCTCAGATGAAATCAATCAATGTGATAATTTAGGAATTAGTAGTTGTTGGCATCTACACGCCTACTAGAGATGATGACACAGTGTCCAAAAAACAAGTGGAACTACGTAGCCTAGGCGGGTTGATATGCAGGATAAGCTGCCGCTCAACCAGCAGGTCCTTCTCACCACACTGCCATTGTGGTCCGAATGCAAAACAACAACAAAGCAGTTTGGCAACGATAGTGTCACGGGAATTGCTGGATAGTGTTGAAGTTTAGCATCACACCACATTTGGGAATCTGAATTTGATTTTGGGGTTTGCTCCCCTAGCCTTTTCTTGGAATGAAGTATAACCGCTAAGCAGTAGAGGTTTTATAACAGACTTTTCCTCGTCATAGATGGGTTGCTGACCAAGGCTAAAGAGCTCCATCTACCCCATTTGTAAGTAAATGTAGGGATTTATGTGAGTAGTAAGTACCCCAATTCTACTACCATCGGTGTGGACGGCCATTGTCTCCCCTGGAGCTCATCAGCCATTTGACATCTCTTGTATTTTGGTGATGTTGGGTGTCCATACACCCACCTCACCAGATAAGCTAAAGCGTGTCCGATGAGGGTGCCAGTTTAGTCGCCAACAACCTGACCATGGAACAGGTAGTACTAGTTTACATGGTACTAGTAGCAATAAAGAAGACCTGTCCTGACTTGGCATAGGAATTGATAGTACCCTGAGAAGAACAAAGCACGCCAAGGATGATGGGCCTTGTATGGGTCGATAGAAGAGGGTTGTCGGGTGTTTGCAGGGTGTTTTATGCAATAGGGCCATAACTATAATTAATATACCAGAGACTGCAAAAAGTGGAATTATAAGAACCATCATTAAGTCCGCAGAAAAAAAAATCCACCAGATGTCGCTTTAGATTAAAAGGACGATCCCATGGATTTTTGTTGTGAGATGCAAACTGTGAATTCATCCCACTAAAATGACTCAGCTGAGTGATGAGGTTCAGACGTTGAAAAACTCGAAACCCTTGATTAACCGAGAAACATTACTGACGATGCGTATCATCACATCTGTGAAATTTATCTCTCATAATTGGCAGTCAAAAAGAAAATGATGGAAATTTAATAACAAACGTGGAAAATAAAAGATTGTTGGGAAAAATGAAATGAACGAGCACTAACTGTATCAAAGTAAGTCTTCATCCAAGGAAAATAATCTATATATTAATAATCATGTTCCTTAAAAGTACGACCGTTATCATCTCGCAACATACTCTGGCTAAAAATGAGACAGACGAAATCGTCCAAGATGAAATGGAAAAATCTAAATCCTGATTATCTGGTGTGGCTTATTCGCCGAATTCTCATTTCTTATGAGTGTCTTCACCTCAGCTAAATAATAGACCATTCCGTTTTTATCATAAAAAAGAAAGGAAAAGGACATGGTACACAGAAAAAATATAATAAGAAAGAAAGAAAGAAAGAAAGAGAGTTGGGGGAAAGATAGAGAGAGCGGATGAGCACACAGAAAAGATAACACTAATCTGTTTTAATCGAACATAATAAAAAGATGAAAAGAAGGAGGAGAGAGAGAGAGAGAGAGAGAGAGAGAGAGAGAGAGAGAGAGAGAGAGAGAGAGAGAGAGAGAGAGAGAGAGTTAAATCAAGATTATTATGTTTTTTTACATATTGAACTATTTAGCAATAGCTCTTAAGTAAACATATCAAACGTTGTAATAATCAAATTATCATACTGTGGTATATCCAAAAATCCTGCTAGTATGCATTGTAACTAGAGCTGTAATAACTGATATTCTAAATAAAAACATCAATTAATTATACGAGACCCTACGCATATCCACATGTCCTGCTAGTGTATATATATGGTGATATTGGGATTCAACTTCAAAGATTTGTCTGATAGAGAACGAATACGTCATTATGACAAAAAGATACAAAGAAAAAGAAAGAAAGAAAAGGAAAAAAGAAATATAATAATGGAAGGATAAGAAGAATGAAAGAAAATGAAAGAAAAAAGTAAGAGAAAAAAGAAAGAAACAAAAAGTAAAAGAAAAAAGGAAAGAAAAAGAAATGAATGAGAATCAGAAGAAAAGAAAATTAAAGAGAAAATAGAAGAAAAAGAAAGAAATTGAAAAAAAAAAGACAAAAAGAAAAAATTTTGTGATAGAGAAGGAATTATTACGATAGAAAGAGAAAAAAAGTAAAAAAGAAAAAAAATGAACGAAGGAAAATGAACAAAGAAAAAGTAGGAAATGCAAGAAGAAGAAGAAGAAGAAGAAGAAGAAGAAGAAGAAGAAGAAGAAGAAGAAGAAGAAGAAACAAAGTAAGAAGGAAATTGATGAAGAAAAGATGAAGAGAAAAAGAAGTAAGGAAAAAGTCATTCATTTCAACAAGCCTTTTTTCTTCTCCCAAACAAAAATGGCGGAATATTCCATCGGGATAACACGACAAAACCTATTTCTTTGTTGAATAAGGTTGGCTGGTTAATTGGTTGGTTGGCTGGTTGGTTGGTTGGTTGGTTAGTTATAATAATTTCACTAATTTTCACTAATCTGCCGTATTCAGCGAACCATTTATTCCTCTTCATAAAAATACTGTAAAATTCAGCAAAGGATTGGGATGATTGGAATTTACGGCATGTCAACCCTTGTTGGGTTATTTTATGCCAAAGACGTTTTGTATTATTAATTCTTGATGGCTATTCAATTTTTTCAAACTCAGCTTTTTTAAACACATTTTTAAACTGATTTTTTTCTATTTAACCCTTATATGGGATCCTAACAGGTACTACCATTCCGTGTCAGAGAGGATACGGGGTGATGAAGGGGTACTCCAAATTCCCAAGAGTTCCAGTACTGGAACTTCACTCGATGCAGTTTAACGTCATGCCAGAACACTAAGACCTTCAGTCAGCGCCTTCTAGCATATATATGATAGAAAGGGTTGGGGGGGGGGGGGTTCAAGGAAAGGAATCAACATTATTTTGCAAACTGATTGAAAATGTACCTAAATCTATACCTATATAAAGATTAGCTAGTGTGTATGTATGTGTGTATGTCCGGGTGAAACTACGAAAATAAAAAAAATTAATGACAAAATAAATATATACATCCACATTAAATATCACCGGTTCTTGCTTTTTGAGTAAAAATTGCGAATATATGATTTATATTTGCGAATATATCTAAAAATCAAAATATAAAAAATAATAATGAATCTGTGAGATTAACATCCTAAACATTACACCACGTTTTTTCTTCTTTGGTTCCTCTCTCTCTCTACCCAGACAATGCTGGGTAGTCACTTCTAGTGTTATATAAGGAAGAGAAAAAAATCTCTTAGCAATTTCCTCTATTGACATGAATTACTGAATTTTATTTCTTTTTCATATGTAAGAGTTGATATTTATTATATTTATTGCTAAACCCTTAGAAAAGATATGTAACCCTTCATTATCCCAACTATGGAGTAAATAGTAGTACTACTGTTCTTCTACAAGGATGAACATAATGGTTTCTATTTCTCTTGTTTATCAAAGGTTTTCTTTTCCGATTAAATATTGACTAACCCTACAAATATATTTTCAACACTCTAATAAAGTCATCTCTGTCGACTGGGGCTTTAGAATACAACGACTGCACCTCTACAGAAGTGTAAAACCCCCACACTCTAATGGTGTCACTTGTTGGCCGTGAATAGCGACCCGTGATGCTTTAGCATGGAACCCTGGTGGTTAAGTAGTCATGCATCACTCCACTTTGATCCTTACTTAGGCTAGACGGGCGGTTGAAGAGGCTTCCTTCAATCAATCGACTAGTCACATTAAGCCTTGGCACCGATATGACTGTCCCAACTCTATTGCCCTTATGGCAACCCCCAACTATTGTTATCATATATGTGCTGGAAGGCGATGGATGAGGGTCATAGTGCCCTGGTTATGACGTTAGACTCTATCCGATATGGAAGTTCCAATTCGGGAACTCTTGGGAATGTGGAGTACCCCCTCATCGTCATTTCTTCCAGGTCCACCATGACCCGGAGTGGTAGTACTGATAGGTTAAATAGAAGAAAAAATGTGTTTTAAAAATGTATTTAAAAAATTGTGTTAAAAAAAATTGAATACCCATCAAGAATAAATAAAACAAAACGACTTTGGCATAAAATAACCCAACAAGGGTTGACATGCCGTAAAATTCAACAAACCAAACTTTAATAATGTTTTCGAATGAAAAGTAATATAAAATTTCAGAATGTTATTTTTTTTTTGACGCTCATATCAAATTCAAATTTAAATTAGTTTTACATATTACTGTAATTTTTTAAAAGAATCTAATAACTCATCTAGTACAACTTTTCCTTTCAAAAATTTCACAGAGAAATTTATTTTCTTGAGGTTATAGAAAATGTTAAACTCATGCAAAGATTTTTGTAATAATCATCAAAATATTTTTTAATATTGGTGAATGATTAAAACTAATTCGTGAACAAACCAATTTAAAATTCTAATTTAATGTTTATAAAGTGTGTGACATTGTTTATTCCGTATTGATATCATATGTACACGTATTTACCAACCCGTCCGAACGGGCAGGATGTGACACAAGGTCAATTTCTTAAGCGGGATTTAACAGGTTTGGATTCAGAGTTTTCTTTCTCCTAGACTGATTACCTAACAATGGTTAAAGAGCCCAGTCTGCCCTACCATTTACCCATAGTTGGAGGGAGAGTGGTTTGATGCATACCTTACCCAAGGGTAATAGCGCAATGGCAAATGCAATCAGCCTCGCCCAGGATTTGAACTCGGGTCGACGGGTCCATTTCCTGTGACTCTAACCATTACATAACGCACCTCCAACCAAATTGATATTATATATAAGTCTCTTGCAGCCAATACAATACAAAAAAGGTTAGTGTCCTCAATAGGAAATATAGAAAATACACCAATGGTTTTCCGTTATAAATATTTGAATAAAATTAAAACTTAAAGGAGAATTTCACACATGAAAAAATGATTCGAACCATATTACCTTTAGGCACCCCTTTTCAATCTCGTTTCATTAGGTCATTTTTTTTCATTTACACCGTTAACATCTGTTTTCTTTTAACCAGATGTTAAAGGAAATAAAGCAAATAATTTGTTTCTTAAATTTTTGCTCTTTCGCACAGAAAAATGATACACAGCACAAAATATTAGGTTTCAGTTGGTTAACTAAATACCCATCTCAAAGAGGTTTGAAATTTGTATTATTTAGATTTTTTCGGGCTGTTGTCCACATCTCTATTGCTATATACACAACGTTTCGGCCAAGGTGCCCTCCAGCCTTCATCACAATAAAGATGAGGACAACAGCCCGAAAAATCTAAAAATCTAAACAATACAATTTATTAAGCCTCATCTATAAAAAATCAGATTTTATCCAACTATTTACCTATAGATGGGGGGTGAGGGGATGGATCCATGCCCTTCCCCAGCCTTTACTCTTGGTCGTAGAAAATGGACTCGGCAAGTAGTGGACGAGGCAGTTTTGTGATTTTATGTTAGTTATTCGCTAAATATGAAATAAATTGTAAAGCATAAATTAATGCAATGTTAAGAAATAATTAACTGGAGGTTCAGACGAAAAATATTATTTCACTAGCAGGACCTGTGGATATACCACAGTATGATAATTTAATTATTACAACGTTTGATATGTTTACTTAAGAGCTTTTGCGAATTACTTCAATATGTAAAAAGTATAAAAATCTTGATTTAACTCTCTTACTCTTTTTTTCTTTCTTTCCTTCTTTTCATCTTTTCATTATGTTCAATTGAAGCAGATTAGCGTTATGGCTTCCACGCGCTTAACCCCTCTATCTTTACCCTACTCTCTTTCTTTCTTGCTTTCTTTCTTTATATTATATTTTTCTGTGTAGCATGTCCTTTTTCTTCCTTTAATCTATTTAGAATAAAAACGAAATAATCCATTATTTAGCTGAAGTGACGATTACTCATAAGAAATAAGAATTTGGCGGATAAACAACACCAGATAATTAGTATTTAACATTTTTTACATTTCATCTTGGACGATTTTGGACGGTTTTATTTTACCCAGAGGGTGTTGCAAGATGATAACGGTTGTCTTGAACAATTAATGAACGAGTATCAATATGTAGATTTTAGTATTATAAGTTAAAAGCTCGACTGCACCTCTGCAGAGGGGTAATATCACCAATGGGGCTACCTGTTGGTCGTGGGTAGCAGCTCGTGTTGCTTAAGGACGGATTCTTGGTGGCTGAGCTGTCCCCCACATTCAATACTCCACTTTAGCACTTATTTAGACTTGACAAGCGGCTGGAGAGATATCTCCAATCAATCGGCTGCTCATGTCAAGCCCTAGCATCTATATGAATGTTTCAACCCCTTTACCCTTATGGCAACCCCCAAACCTTTTTTTATCATATATGTGCTAGAAGACGGTGGTTGAGGGTCTTAGTGTATTGCGTATAACCTTAAATTGCATCTAATGGTTAAGTTCTAATTTTGGAGCTCTGGAAATTGGGGAGGATACCCTTATCGTCATTACTCCCAGTTCCACTCTGACCGAGAGTGGTAGTAACTCTTAGAATCGCATCTATAAATAGAAAAGATGAGTTTAAAAAAAATTGAATACCCATCAAAGAATGAATAAAACAAACCGTCTTCGGCATAAAATAACCCGACAAGGTGTTGATATGCCGTAAAACCAACCAACCAACCAAACCAACCAACCTATAAATTTGGCTATGACAAATTAAAAGCCTCGAATAGAAAGATAACGTTGGAGACTGTCTTCTTGTGATAGCTTCATTGGAAGTGCCGCCTTTTTATCACGGTCACTGATCAATGGGAGACTAAATAAGGACTGGCCAGAACAAAGAAAGGTAACGCTATTCATGTGAACAGACCAGTCCGGAGAGAAGCAACACATAGAGATTCAGAATTACATCAACCGGGGTTAGCCATGCATTTTAATCATTTTCATTTGTCCCTTAGCTCTTTTTTTTTTTTTTTTTTTTTGTTTTGCCCTATCCACCTAGAATTAAACCTCTGAAGAGTTGGCGCTGTACGATCTTACTAACTCACTAACATAGTAAAAGAGCATTTATGTTTTAAGCAAATTGAGGACATTATAAATTTTTCTAGTAGATAAGTTTGTTATTGTTTATTATCTATACATTAACATGCTTGTGTGTCACGCCCGGTCATCACCTCAAATAAATAATTAACTATTACGTTTTGATTGCGAGGAAAGAAAGGGAATGAAAATAAAACAGAGAGAGGGAAAGATATGTGGGGTTATAAATGGGAGGGGGAAAGTGAGAGATTGTGAAAGAAGGGAAAGGGAGGAGGATATAGATGGGGAATTTGGGAGGGGAAATATAGGAGGGGGAGTAGAGGGAAAAGAAGGGGAAGGGGGAATAGAAGCGGTGAGAAGAAGGGGAGGAAGATAGATAAGAACATGATTAGGCATTTTTAGTTGATAATAAGTTTAAATTGAAATGAAATTATTATATCGACAGCTAAAAAAACATTCTCCTGACCTCCCACCAGGCCGGATTAACACAGGGTCTTTTTTTTAGGTTTTTTTTCATCCAGCGAGCATCGAATAATGGATCTGCCAACACTAGCTTTGCCTAAACTATTACGCCGCAAGGAGAAATGTATTTTGCACATCAGGACGAGGCGTGTTATGATTAGTGATATACATTTCAGATTGCACTAATACCACTGGGATGGTTTAGGCCATCTAACTTACACTCCTTCAGCTATGGGTAAAAGTGTAGAGCAGACTGGGACTCCTTTAATCTTAGCTAGGTAACAGTCTAGAAAAAGGGAAAACTATGAATTCAACCTGTTAAACTCTGCATAAGAAATTGACCTTGTGTCGCATCCTACACGTGGGAAGTGGTTGGTATATATAATATATATATATATATATATATATAATATATATATATATATTATATAGATGGGGGGGGTAGTGTGTGCGTGTGTGTGTGTGTGGCTGGTTAAAGACGCCTGTTGAATGAAAAATCAGTCAATCTCAATCCCAGCCGGAGGTAGCCTGCTAAAGTCTAGCTACACTGAGGAGATGTGATACGTCGAAAACCACGCTGTCTGTGGATAACAATATATATATATATATATATATATATATACTAGCAAAAGCCCCGGCCATTGACCAGACTATAAAAAAAGAATTAGGAACACCCACAGAGGGAGTGAAAAAAGAAAACGGGAGTAAGAGAGAGGAGAGAAATCATGATGTTAATCAACTTTTTAAAAAGGGAGGAAAAATGATTAATCAAATTTTAAAAAATCACCGATAATTCGTCTATACATGTTTGTTTATTTTAGGAAATATTTTTCTTTGTTTACATTTAAAATATCATTTTTTAAAAATGTATTCCTACAACCTGAGTATTTTTGAAATATATTTTTTCAAAAACTTTTGTATATATGACTAAAACTTAAATTCAATTGCTTGTTGCGTTTAAAATGATGAAAAATAAATTCGTTTAGTTTATTTTTTTAACCTCCCCCCCCAAAAAAAAAAAGTAACAATTTAAAGGGTTAGTTATAAATTTATTTAGGTCTTTTGGTGAGGAGTAAAGACCTCCCTTCCAATTGGGCCACCTGTAAAGCCTTGGGTGGCAACCCGTGATGCTTATGGACGAAATCTTGTTGCTGAGGCAATCCATGACATGCTACACTTCACTTTGATCCTTACTTGGGCTAGGTCGATCGGAAAGGCCCCCATCTCGATCAATCGGCTGGTCCCGTCATGCCATTAGAACCCATATGATTATACCGATTGTATTGCTCCTGGCAAACTTTCATCCATTTTTATCATAGATGTGCTAAAAGGCATTTGCTGAGGGTCTTAGAGTCTGGGTATGACGATAAAACTGTCTCTAGTGGTGAGGTCCAATTTCTGGAGTTTTTGGGAGTGTGGATTACCCCTGTATTGCCATTACTCCCAGGTCACTTTGACCCGGAGTGGTGGTACCTGTTAAAGTCCCATCTATTGGGGTAAATAAATAAAAAATGAGTTTAAAAAAACAAACAATAATAATGATATGATTGAAACACAAATATCCAATAAATAAGAATAAACAAACAGGACTTTAGCATTAAATCACTCAAGGCGTTTAACATGTAAAATCCCATGTGTCTTGATTTGTAGAAAAAAAAATGTGACATGTTGATTCATTCGACAGTGTTCGTTTATTAAAGATTTGACGATAAACAAAGCTAAGAATGAGTGTATTATAATATCGTTTATTTTAAGAATAGTCTCTTTTTGTTGTTTACATTTTTGAAACAATTTTGATTTACCATGAATAGAAAATGTATTCGTTTTAATGTAATAATAAATGCCAAAATATAAAATATTTACAATTGTCCGTATTACAATTTCTTTTGGTTATTAATAGTGTTTTAGTTATTTATTAATAATTTTTCTAAAAAACTCTTTTTATGACAAATTTAAATTCAGTTCTTAATTCCTTGTTGGAAAATTTATCAGTTGAATTTTTATTTCCTTCTTTAACCCCGAAAAAAAGTAACAAAAGAAAGCTAATAACTAAACATTATCTTATTTATAGTTGGAAATTTCGTGTATTTATTTATTAATGTTTATTTTATGAATAGTTTCTTACAAAAAAAAAAGATTTAAGTTATACTGATTATTCTAAAAAATGAAAGTATTAATTAAAAACTTGAGTTATCGTTAAATGTTTTTTCGTTTGATTTGTTATTTAATTCGCTGTAAAAAAAAAACAATTAAATGTATGAAAATACAAATTACATATTTAGAAAGATTATTTTATTTTATTGCCAACCAAATTAATATTTTAAAGAAGGAACAGAAATATGCGATAAATAAGATTTGATTTTTTCGTTAAAATTTAATATGAAAAAAATCATACTTCGAATTCTAGGCTGTCCGAAGCAAAACTTCTTTTTTTTTTTTTAACTCGCTGTAAAAAAATAATTCAATGGAAAAAAAACACATAAAATTACATATTTAGAAATATTCTTTTCTTTTCTTTCTAACCAATATAAAATATTTTAAATATAAAATTAGGGGAAGAAAAAAAGAATTTGATTTTCGTTAAAATTTAGTCTGAAAAAAAAAATCATACTTCGTAGTAACGGCTGTCCGGAGCAAAAATATGTATATTCTTTAACTCGCTGTAAAAAAAATAATTCAATGAATAAAAGCACATACCAATTACATATTTAGAAAGATTATTTTATTTTATTTTCTAACATATACATATTTTAAAGATTGGGCCATAAATAGGCGGGAAATTCCGAGAGCTGAACGGCTTAGACTGCGATTTTGTTCACCAAAATTAAACTAAACTGCTGGTATCGCTTATAATAGAAAGCAGGCAGCGAACAATATTCTATTATCAGCAGTTCCGCAAAATGGTTGATTTTGGTTTAATTAGTTAATTATATCCCTTAATCAAGTATAAATTCAGTAATCAAATTTGGCGCGTTTCTTAGTTAGAAGGTTATTTAATGTATGCAAGATTTAGAATCTGAGTGACCTCCCGTTTTGGAGTTATACGTTGACACGTACATACCAAACTTCCTTATATATATATAGATTAATAATAATAAAATAATAATAATAATATATATATATATATATATTATATATATTATATATATATATATATATATATATATATATAACCGTCATTTTTCTTGTTTCTTTGAGGAAGCTATTTGGGGGGTGCAGCCCTCTCAAATCCCAAAATCTCCGCATGTGCGTGAATGTGTTTTTATATGTTCGCGTGCTCCACGAACTCTGATACACATAAATCTATGAGCCCTTTCGGCCGAGGCTTTAGAATAAACCGACTGCACCTCTGCAGAGGGATAAGACCCCCCCCACCATCAATGGGGGCACCATTTGGTTATGGGTGGCGACTCATCATGCTTAAGCATGAAACTCTTGTGGCTGAGCAGTCTATGACATGCAACACCCCCACTTGATCGTTATTTTATGCCGAAGACATTTTGTTTCATTCATTCTTGATGGGTACTCAAGTTTTTTTGAAACTCATTTTTTTCTATTTAACTTTTAAAATGTAATATCTCTGTTTTCTGAAAATTCCAGAGAATTTTATATATATTCCTTTTCTAGGACGTTTTCAGCTTTTGTACTTATACCATTTAGAACTTCTGTTTTGAAATTCTTTCGATAGTGTCTTTTGCATTTTAGTTCCCTACTTGTAATTCCATAGGTACTGTTGGCTTGATGGATAATTCCATGTCAAATCATCCAGGCCATGTCAACCACACCCTTCAATTTTTCTGAAATTGTTTCCAGTGTGGAATTATGATAAAAAGTTA
>CM042140.1:145925878-145940878 GCA_023376005.1 Doryteuthis pealeii
AAAAAGAGAGAGATGTGTTGACGTTTCGTGTTCGGGGTATCACCTGCTTCAGTAATCACTGAAGAAGGTGTCGCTAATGCATGGTAGAGACGAGAAATATATTTTCGAGAGTGCGGGGATGATAGTTTATATATATATATAACTATTATTCCTTGCGTTGGTGAATTTTATTTCTATTTGCAAAAGAACACCGAGGAGTGATGTGGCAATATAATCACTTCTTCTTTTTAGTTAACTATCACTCTTTAACATGTTTTATGAAATTGAAAAAGAAATACAATTAGTTGCTTTTTTTTTCTGTTTTCAACCTAATTATTCCAACTTTCATAAATTTTTTACAACAACAAAAAACAACAAAAAATGGTGATGATGATGATGAGATGGTGTTAAAAGAAGAATCAAAAATTCCACGGACATAATACAACAGAAAACAAACAAACAAACAAGGGGCAGATTTCTTGTGTTGTGTTTTTTGTTGTTTGTAAAAGCAATGTTTTAAATAATTGAATAATGGTTGAAACATTGCAATAAATAGAGAAATTATATATATATATATATATATATATATATATATACTGAATAATCACGAGAGCAACTCGCCGAATATCGTGTGCGAACACTGGACACTGTTTCGTCTAATTAGCTCATAGCAATGTATCCTCTATCTGCCCCGAAGAGATCAGAACGGTAGACCGCAGAACGCAGAGGGCCAGAGACTCTACACGGCCAACGCCACACACGAACTCGTCCAAATTCACTTGTCACTGAATAAATTCGCCAACTACTATAACCTAGTTGTCGTGTGCTGCATCCACAACATCAGAGACACGGTTACCTCTCGAGGTAACATTGCTGATCCAGTGGTTCCGGCCGTACACATGCGGTAATTCGCCGAGTTTGCTTGTCGTTATATTCAATTATAACAAACTCTCCTCTCCTCTCTCTCTTTTCTCTCTCTCTCTCTCTCCTTCTCATCTTATATATATAATATATATATATTATATGTTTGTGTGGTATAGAATGAGGTGACTTATTCACCATTTGCTATTTGGGGAATCATTACATGCAACAACGGGCAGACTAATTATGTATATATATATATATATTCATCATCATCATGTGGTAGCTGTACGGACAATCCATAAACTCTCGCCAACGTCTCTATCATTCAATTGTTCCTGACAGCGGGTTCTCTGCGCAGTCATCGGCATAGGTCACATCTGCTTCTATTGAAGAGAATCGTCTCATATGAGTTCAATCCTCGGCTTCTCCAGCTGTGTCCAACTGTCTGTTCGTCTAGCTCTCGGATGATTTATGTGATAGGGGTCAAGTCCACCCAACAGTCGCTTTCTTGTGGAGTATGTGTTTCCTCGGACAAGTGTTTAAAATCACACGCATACTTATCTTGAGAAGCAGCTCGCGAGATCTTTAGCGGTCGCTAGCGTTTAGGCTCCATTGGAGCGGTGAAGACATACAGTAGCACTGGGACACAACGATAGGCCTGTCAAGAGATTTGTCGCTTTAACTTGTCAGTGAGAACGGATTTCCATATGACTGATAGTCTGTTTATAGCAGACACGTCTTCCTATGCATGCATTAACATTGCATTCTGTGAATGAGATATTACTACCTAGGTACGTGATTGTTCTCACAGCTTAGAGTTACCGTCGAGTGTAGAGAATGCCCTCCTCCGCATGAACTTGGTTATGTCACTGTTCATATACAGCCAATGTTCCGTGCTGCCATTTTCAGGCTGTGTTGCAGGGATTCGGCCTGTGCCTATTACAACACTTCAAACAGGAATGGTGAACTCCTAACAAAATTCCGACAACGAAAGGGCAAACTATTGACCTACACCTACCTCAATAATACAAAAACACAATTAGACTATATACTAATAAATAAAAAAGTGGATAAACAGCGCCACGAACTACGAACGTACTCCCCTTTCTAAGGAGTATCCTCCGATCACAGAATAGTCACAGAAATTTAGCCTAAAGTCGACGTAGAAACAAAATTGTACGATACAACTGATCCTCATTTGCCAACAATACAATATATGCAATCGCTATTTCAGTATAATAAGACATGAGTTTGACATCCTCCCGGAGTACATCTGCAAGGCACACTCCAAATGAGGAATACGAAAACTTTGTCAGTGCCCGGCTAGAAGCAGTAGCTGAGTGCGTATCGAGCAAAACACACTGACCTATTGGAGACAGCGACGCAGTCAGAGATAAGAGAAGTAAAATTGATCACCCCAACACAATAAAACACCCCAACTAACACCAATATGCAAAAAGTAGCCCCCAAAGGTGAACAAACTAAAAAAAAAAAGACAAATAGAATACATCCTAGAGCAGATAAATAAAATCAGACATTCGATAGAAGACTGTAGCATTTAGCATGGCAAACTGCAAATGAAATAAGTGGCAGGAAAAGTCCCATAGATCAAGTTAAAGGCAATCAGCCAAAAAGATAGACTTCAGAAGTGGAAAGACAACTTTCAAAAACAGTTGCCCCACCCACTCCAAAATCATAAGAGAAATAATATCCAATCTTAAACTAGACAACAAGCTAGGGGACTTTACGATCGTAGAACTAAACGAAGTCCCTAAAAAAACTAAAGTAGAAAAGCATCAAGCTCGACGAAATACATTCCTGAGTTATGGAAAATGAGGAAATTCGATGACATACTGCTTAGGCTATACAACGCAGTATATAAACAACAATACGATAGAAAAATGAGCAAAAGGCTGCACCCAAAAAAGTGACAATAAGTACTATAAAGAAACCCTTCGAAAAACCAAAATGGATTCCGCAGAAATTGATCTATGACTTATCAGATCTTGACTATTCGTCGAATCGTAGAAGGAATTCGAGCAAAGAATATTGAGGCAAACACTGCGTTTTTTTAGGTTTCTCCAAGAATCTATTCCATAACACAGAGGGAAAATGGAGCGAATACTGCATACGACCTCCCAAAGAATATAATAATGCTCTACAAATATACTAAAGCAAAGTACATTCACCTCATAGCGACACAGATTTCTTTGATATAGTCGCTGGAGTTCTGCAAGGAGATACGTTAGCCCATACATATTTATAATGTGCCTAGACTATGTACTTCGAACATCATTAGATCCCGAAAAATAAAAAGGCCTCACACTAAAAAGGCAAGAAATCGGTGATACCTCGCAGAGACTATTTACGGACGTGGACTACGCAAATGATCTGGCACTATATATTTATATTATTTATAAATATTTCTAAGCACACATCTACAACAAAATCTAAAATCTTCCAAAAAAAATGAAACACAAAAATATATGTTAAAAAAAATCATCTAAAAGTTTCATCACAAAAATATGTTAAAAAAAACCTTAGAAATTTAAACATTATCACCAATCATTTCAAAACGTAGTCGGCATTAAATGACGCCATTATGGTTGATATGCCGTAAAACAAGAACAAAATCAATCAAAAATATTTATAAGTAAACAGTGCTCAAATATCGTAGATAGATCAGGTATATCTAAGTTAAAGCAGCGTTGACATGAAGTTACGGTTACTAAAGTTTCTCAATCACATTAGAACTGTCAGTAACCAACGTTGTTGCTGAAATGTTCTCAAACTTATATGAGATTGAGACATACAATGAACGTGTTAGTTACATATATACATCTTGGCTCACTGTTTTCCAAGATCTTAAATCTTTTCTAAAAATCTATATATGAATACATGTGTTCCTTAATTGTACGACCGTTATCATTTGCAACACCCTCTGGTTAAAAATTCTTAACTCTGTCAGCGAGATCGGATTTTCATATAACTGATAATCTTTCTATCGCAGACCATACTTTTCCTAATACGTGCAATAACATCATTTTCTGTGGATGAGATATACTACCTAGGTACGTGAATTAGGAATACTTTATATTAAATATGTATTTACCGACTTCCCTGCACGATCAGGATGTGACCCATAGTCAATACTTTAAGCGGAGTTAACAGATTTGTATTCAGAATGTTTCTTACCTAAACCAAGTTAAAGAGCCCATTCTGCCCTACTATTTACCCAAGACTGGTGGGAAAATAGTTGGATGCATACCTTTCCCAGTGTATTAGTGCTATATGAGATGCAAACAGCCTCGTCCATGAATTGAACTCGTGTCGTCGAGTTCATAATCATTACGCCATGCGTCCCACCATCATATAACCATGTGAAAAAAAATCTTAAGAAACTTCATACAAATGTAAATATAAAATATACGAAGTACACAATTTCCTAACATGGTGGAAGAATCTATTGTAAAGCGATATATCTACGAGTATGATCCTTACTGAGTGCCCTACGTCTGACGCCTGGTGCCAAACTTAACCAAGCAATACAATATGTCGCGGAAATCTTTAAACATTCTAATTTTTATTAGATTTAATAAATTTTATTTCTGATTTATGGAGGACTCTCCTATGGTGAACAATAGATGAGGGTCAGCAGTGAGTGATTTGTTTCCTCCCATGTTGTGCTTGCTATCAAGAAGACATTTTGTGTTTCCTTGAGTGTGATACTAGCCCAACCTTGCTGCGAGCTACGAAGCCACACTGACAGATGATTTTTTTTGAAAGCGAATGTAAGATGTTTTTGCTTTAAAGTTAGTCGGAGCTGATAACGGTGTTTCAATCTATTTTCTTCAAAGCTCTTTGATTTAGCAAAACATGCCTTACACTATTCTTTCCGATTTGATGCTAGATTTTCCCAAGCACTCAGGTCAATATTGAGGCGTTTCAAATTGTCCTTCAATTTGTCTTTATAGCGTAAGAGTGGACGTCCAATAGCACGCTTAGCATTTGGTAGTTGTCCGTTATAATATCTTTTGTGGCAGAGTGTTCTCATTCATTATGCCAACGTGACCAGCCAGCCTAAGCTGAACCTTTGCTAGTGAGGTTTCAATGTCTGCAATGTTGTTACATTTTTTCTTTTAGTATTGCACTATTTCTCACTATCATCCCATTTTATACCACAAATGGCACGAAGACAGCGCATGTGAAAGGCGTCAAGTTGGTTTTATGTGCTTGTGGTAAAGTGTCCAAGTTTCGGACCAATATAGTTGAGTTGAAAGCACAACGGTCTATAGATGTTAATTTGTATTTTATTTTGAGAGATACATTTTTGTATTCCATAATCGATGCTTCAAATTGCCGAATGCAGTGTTTACTTTAGCTATTCTGTAATGGTTCTCTTTGTCCATCTTTCCATCAGAAGTGACTGTTGATCCAAGATATGTAAACGAACACCTAATTTGGACAACACTTTCCACAGAGCAGTCCGGGACACAGTGTCAAAGGCTTTTGTGAAATCAACGAAAACCATAAACGAGTCTTTGTTTTGCACTCGAGCCTTCTTCTGGGCCTGTTGAAGACAGAAAATCATATCTACTGTTCCTCAACTTGAGCAAAAATCACACTGAGTTTCTGGTAGTGCTGATCCCGAGACAAAGTCATTAAGCCTGTTAAGGATGATACAACCACGAATTTTGCCAGCAACCGAGAGAAGAGATATTCCTCTGTGGTTGTCACAGTCACACTTGCTTCCTTTGTTCATGTCCAAATGGGCAATTGATGCGACCTTAAACTGTTGCATGACTTCACCCTGTCCCACACATGGTTGAAGAATTTGCAGAGCCTGCGTGTCAAAAGATTGGTTCCACATTTATACAATTCAGCTGAAATTCCATCTTCGCCAGATACATTTCCATTTGAAAGTTGATTGATAGCTTTCTTCATTTATTCAGGTATTAACGGTTTAGCAGATAGTGATTGTTCAACAGGTCTCTGTGGAAGACTGTCTATCACATGAGTGTCGAAAGAAGATTCCTGATTCAGGACTGTAGAGAAATGTTCCGCCCAACGTTTGACAATATCCCTTTTGTCAGTCAGAAGAGTGTTATTCACTGACATGATTGGAGATAGACCATTGGAAATTGAACCAAAAACACCCTTTAGATTTTGATAGAACGATTTAAGATCATATTTATCAGCAGCCTCCTGCAAAGCTTTTGCTTTTGATGTCCACCAACTCTCCTTCATGTTCCTCAATCTTGCTTGGGATTTTCCTTTAGTTAATTTAAATGCATCTTTCTTTGTTTCACATTTTTTATCTTTCATCCAGACTTGATGACATTTTTGCATGTTTACAAGGAGAGATTGTATTTCAGGATCATTTGAATCAAACCAATTTTGATGTTTCCGATGAGCATACCCAAGTGTTTATTTTGCCGAGCCAAAGAGAATTTCCCGCAGACCTGACCATGCCGCTTCAACTTCATTCCAGATGTCAAAAGATATGAGCTTAGAGTTAGACATTGTTTTCAACTTTGTTACATCTACCTTTCTTGGTGGTTTAACTCTGTTTCGAACATGTTTATTTACATGCATGTCAGTGCAAGTGCATCAATCTTGTGATCTGACCAACATTGCCTAATAGCTAGTGATCAAGTCAGCTTTATGTCACGACAATCACGACCACGAACTGTAATGTAGTCAATGAGATGGTCATGGCCTGATCTAGGATATTGCCAGGTGGTTTTGAAACTGTTTGGTTGCTGAAAAATCGTATTACTAATCACAACAAAGAGACAACAGTAACAGACCATTAGAGTTTACCTTTCCTACGCCATATTGACCAAATACTCTTCCCCAAGTCAGTGTGTCACATCCAACACGAACATTGAAGTCACACATGACATAGAGTTTATCACGACATATCGTATGTCTCAGGAGAACACAACTGCTACTGTAAAAGGAATACTTTCTCTCCTCAGTGGAGTCCATTGTAGGCCCATAACAATTCAGCAAGGTCGCATATTTATTCCTTCCAATAGGTAAACGAAGAGACATCAGCCTGTCAGAAATACCAACTAAGAGCGACTCCAGTTGTAATTCAATGTCATTTCTGATGGCAAACCCGACACTGGACTCTCTTTTCGCAGTTTCAGGAAGACCCAGGTGTAACCATCATCCACTTCTTTCACTTCCCCTTTGTCAAGAAGTCTGGTTTCTAATAGAGCTGCAATACTAATATTGTTTTGTTTAAGAACCTGTGCAATAAACGCAGATCTGCGTTCAGGGTTTTTCTTGTGGTCTCGAAGTGTCCTCATGTTCGAAGATGCTATGAACATCTTTATTTCGTTAATTTAAATTTTCTGAAATTTCGCATGCAGAATTTGGATGCCCAGCCATATGCACCTTATAACAGGGTCATGTACGGACATGCAACTTTTGATCGCCTTTTATTGACCATTCCTCATGAGTGGAAAGCAGTGCCATCCCTAAATAAGGCTGCTTTGTTATGAGAGGAGGACACGAAATGTAGTAATGTCTGGTTTTGTAATACACAGCGGCCGTCTACCACTCACCACCCATGTGTGAAGTTCAAGCTAAAGACTTCCAGTGACATCCACTGCCTGTCCCTGCTGCTATCTCTTCCTCGCCATGTGATTTCCGAAAGAAAAAAAATCTCACATTAGCATGATTTTGAGCCACTCAGTTGCCGATCAACCTGCACTACGGTTTGTTTAGAGTGGTCTGTTGCTAGTGCAATGCAAAGCACACTCTCTCCAATACAACATAGCCTAGACAGGTGCACTGTGTGCCACATGTTAGATGTTTATTTTGATCTCATGTTGTTTTATCACGGAATTTGACCTCTCCACAACATCAGGTATATGGCTGGTTACCCTATAACTAGTGGGTTTTGGTGCAATGAATTTTCCACACACATAAACACACACACACACACACACACACACACACATATATATATATATATATATATATTGGTCTGAAGATCGCATAGGCGAGAAACTGTCAATAACCAGGTGTTAATTCCATGTCCACGCTGCTTTAACTCAAATATTCTTTCCTCATTTCTCATACTGCTGTATTGTTGGAGTTGAAATGAATTATTACGATAAAGCAAATTTACAGTTTTTTCCCTTCATTTATTCACTGTATTGTTCTGTCTGTCTACTTACTGTCACTTGGTACATCAAGATCTCAGTGCGGTTTACATGTATCATTATGGCTGCACATAGAATGATCATCATTACAAAATATATTTATATCATGAAAATAAATCATAGCCTTCAAAACCAACCACCAAACACACACACACACACACACACACACACACACACACACACACACACAATTTGGTATGAGCTCTTTAAATTAACTTTCACTACTAAGCATATAAGCAATGATCGTTTGCTCGCAAACTAGATCTCTCTGTGATCGTAAAATATATAAACAAGCCTTTGTATTTAATAGTTTAAACACCAGCCCCGCTACAACAGCTGTCAGTGGCCGAGGGGATAAGAAATCAGGCTGGCAAACAGTCAGTCGGAGTTCGACCCTAGCCAAGGATCGTTAATAATGTAAATGAACTCCACGAACTACAACGAACATTTCAACAACACTCTGTACTAAACTTCACATATGAACTTAACACAAACAATAAACTTCCATTCCTCGACGTTATGATAGACTCTAACAACAACATATTCACTACCTCCCCATATAAAAAACCTACCTCCATCAATTCTTGTATTATCAACTACAAGAGTGAATGTTCTGCACAACACAAAAAAGCCATTATAAAAAAAACTTAATAAACCAAGCAAAACTTACTTCTTCTTCTCAAACAATATTCTTTTCCGAACTAAAAAATATTCAGCAAACTCTCATCAATAATGAATTCCCCAACTACTTTGTTGATGAACAAATCCGACAAACCCTCCATAAAATTAACCACAACGAAAACAATAGCACACTCAATAGCTCCAACCAAAACATATATTACCGTAATCAGATGCACCCTAACTATAAACTGAACGAAACTGCGTTAAAAAATTAATACGTAACAATATTTCTTCCACTGACACCAACAGAAAAGTCAAACTAATTATCTACTACAAAAGTTTAAAACTGCCAATCTCGTCACATGCAACAACTCCTCCCCCAAAACCAATCCTCTTAATGAGACCAATCTCGTGTACGAATTTAAATGTCCAGTAGGAGACTGGATCTCCAAAGTTAATAACACGTATATTGGCCACACGACGACCACATTATCACACAGATTAACGCTACATCTATCTGATATGAGCTCTATTAATCAACACCTTCAAACACATTCATGCCCCTCTCTACCTACCGTAAAGTTTTAACAGAAAATACACTCTCACTCTACAAAGAAAGAAAAACAAACAAAAACTTCAAATAATCGAAGCTCTATATATCAAACAAACAAAAACCACCTTAAACAAAATAAACTTCGAAACAAGTCAACATGTTATCAAATGCCTATAATTTCCCGCCCATTCTCCTTCCACTATTCCCCTTTCATACTCACAAACTTGTGACCCCCCTCCTACAAAATCTCTACTGTTATCATTGTTTGAACCTACTACCAATTCTTACTACCTCCCACTACCAATTCTTACTACCTCCCACTACCAATTCCTACGTTATTGCTCGTTGTTTTTAAAAACGAGACACCTGAAACATCCCATCAGTTTCATACCTGAAGATGGCAGATGGACATACCGAAAGCGCTCGTAATGAAACCTTTGGTGGATTGCTATACCAGTTCAACCCTGACATAAAAAAGATGGTCAGAAAATTAGAAAGGATCGAACAAAAACTCGTCCGACACGAAACGTCAGTACAGTTTAACGAAATATGTTTAAAAGAAAAAATGCTGCCAAATATATATATATATATATATATATATATATATATATATATATATAAGAATAATTTGAAGTCAGTGAGTCAGCAGGAAAAAGATATGCAACACTCCACTTTGGCTAGATGGTCATCAGAGAGACCCTTCCGATCAATCACTTGGTCCCGTCAATCCCTAGCACCTATATGATTGCCCCAACCCTATTGCCCTGATGGCAAACCCCAATCCTTTTCATCATATATGTGTCAGATGGTGGTGGCTGAGGATCTTAATGTCCTCTATCTGATTGTGAGGTTCGAGTTTGGCGCTCTGGGGAATGTGGAGTGCCCCTTCATCACCATTACTCCCAGGTCCACTGACGCCGAGTGGTAGTACATGTCTGGGTCTCATATATGGCTTAAATAGAAAATAATGAGTTTTTTTAAAAGATATGTTGAAAAAAATTGAGTTTAAAAAATTGCGTACTCATTAATCATGAATAAAACAAAAAGGTATTCGGCATGAAATAACCCCAAAAGGGTTGACATGCCATTAAACCCAACCAAACAATCAACCAACTCTAAGAGAGAATTATTTTCCCAGGGATTTTTTGTCAGCCTTTATATTGCATAACAAAAAAGAATGTTTCCTTTTTTTATTTGTTTGTTTTTTTCTCAACTTTGATCGGCCCCAAAGCGGCATTTGTACCTCAATTAACTTAAACATGTCCCAATGTAAAAGAAAAAAAAGGCTCGTCAGTTAGGGGGGGTAACGCCAGTGGGTGTGCCATGACTTTGAAAATGCTTCAGCTGGCTCCCCCCAGACGTGCAAGGCGGGGACACTAGACGAGATGAACACTTTGTTGTTTTGTTAGAAAGAAAAAATAATCTAGCATTTTTCATTTTTCTTCTTTTTTTTTTTTTTTTACGGAAAAAGAATTTTGAGAATACTGACCTCGATGACATTTTATCCTTTTTGAGAAAAAGAAAAATAGATTGAAAATTCTGAATCAGATATAAAATACATCGACGAAATACATTTACAAAAATTACACAACAAAAGGAAAGTTGAATCGTAACTTTTGTCTTATGCTCTGACAGTTTTTCTTTGGCATTAAATAACCCAAAAAGGGTTATTATGCCATTAAACAAATCAATCCGAACCAAATGAAGTTAATGAAAATCATTCCTACCAATTTGAAGATATTAAGAACTTGAAACATAGAAACCTTTATTAAAATGACTTATTTCGGCATTAAATGACCCGAAAAGGGTTGATATGCCGTCAAACAAACAAATAGAAATAAACGAATGAAATGAGTGTAGACAATAATGTGACTGCACATAGACGAGGCTCAGCTGAAAAGTTCATAGACCTACCAATATCATCATCGTCATCATGACACGCTTCACGCTTTTAGTACGGATATCCATGACAATCTTTCTTGGGAGGTCAACTGCACAACATCCAGTGTCCGTGCAGAGATGGTCAATGTAGGTGTTTGCTAGACGGACCGCACTGCCGTTTCCATGTGCTTGTTTGCAGAGGAGAACGTCGCTTATGAGTTCGTCCTTGCTTCTTCAGCAGTCCAGCATGTCTAGTTTGTCTCACTCGGATGGTTTCTATGATAGAAGTGAAATAGGCGTAAAGCTGCTTTCTTGTGGGGTGCTGTTTCCATGATTTCTTTAAGATCGCGCCCAGCATTCGTGTGCATCTAGCTTATTTTCTCGGCGCTTCGTTAAGGTCCAAGTGGTAAAGCCATATAGTAACACTGATACAACTACGGCTTGAAAGAATTGTCGCTTTAACTTGTCAGTGAGATCGGATTTCCATATAACTGATAGTCTGTTTATAGCAAACTATGCCTTCCCAATGCGTGCATTAACATCGCTTTCTGTGGATGAGATATTACTACCTACGTACATGAATTGTTCTAGATGCTCACATGGAACATGACCAATAAGGTTTATTTTTCAACTGACAGTGTCCCCTGCAGTGGTAGGAGTGTGGAGTATCTCTTCATTGTCATTATTCGCAGATTGACTCTGGCCCGGAGCGGTAGCAACAGTTAGTGTCCCATCAATGGCTCAAATAGATATTCACCCTGTCGGCTGGGACAGAAGATATACAGCGATTGTAACTCTGCAGAGGGGTAAAAAAATAACGAGGTCATCTGTTGGCTGTTGGTGACAATCCGTGATGCTTAAGGATGGAACCCTGGTGGCTGAGCAGTCAATGAAACGTAACACCCTGCTTTGGCGCTTACTTGGAGTAGACGAATCGTCGGATAGGTCCCCTCCGATCAATCGACTGGTTACGTCAATCCCTAGCACCAATATGATTGTTCCGACTCTATTGCCCTTATGGCAAGTCCAAAAATCTTTTTATCATATACGTACTAGAAGGCAGTGGCTGATGGTCTTCTTAGTGTCCTGGCTATGACGATCTGATGCTGATGTTCCAATTCTAAAGCTTTGGGGAGTATGGAGTACCCTTTTATCGTCATGACACCATTAGAATGGGCAAAACAATGTCTTCGGCATAACATAACCGAACAGAGGCTGACATGCCGTAAAACGCAGTCAACCAACCAACCAACCATCAAATGATTCTGTTTCAAAATTATTAGCACTTGCGAAAAATGTGCTCTATTTAAGCTTTAATATAATTAAATTGTATATTGAATTAGAAAGACTTATAAAGTCCGACAATTGAAACGTTTTCCACCTTCTTTAAGTAGTATAATGTAGATACTGCTATGTTATTTTGAAAGTTTATATTCTAGATATTTTTTAAAACATGGAAGTGAAATATATATATATTTGTAAAGAAAAAAGCCTTAAATACCGGCGGTATAGCGATTATTGTCCATTTCCACTCGTGGTTATCTGAGACCCACCGAGCTTCCTCAGATCACTTTATTTAAAGTGGTAAATAATCAAATTCAGCTTACATTTATACATTTTTCTGTGCCCTCATGGATGGTATCGTGTTTCACTTCCTTCTATGCTTTTTGGGTTGGTGGCGCTTTGGTGTTTCGCCGACTCCTTCCTAGACATTTCTTTCCTTATTGTGTTGGCGCTTGTGTTTGTCTGCTTCGGCCGCGTGTTTATTTTCAACTGAGAGTCCTTATCTATTTATCCTTATGAGTGGTGCCCCTTAGTCTTGACCTAGTTAGTTTGCTTCGCCACTCATGCTAGAGGACATCATTTTTATCTTAATTTACATCTTGTCAGTGTTTACAAATTCCCCTCCTATCACTACCATATGTGTGTACACCAGTGATTTCATCTATTTGTATACTCACGTATTTTTCATTTATTATCAATACATATATATTTTTCTTTTTTAATATATGTATGTACATACAATGTACATACGTATATATGATTGTATATATCTAATATCAATCTTTCTAAATAGTTTCAAATATTTTATTAACTTCTATTTATGCTCAAGCATGTTTTACTGTTTGGTTCCAGTATCTTAGAATATCTTAGAGTTATATAGTTTGTAGGTTGGCTTCCCAATAGTTAAATGGATCTAGTTTCTAATTTCTAGGTGCCCCTATTTATTTATTAATTAATTATTACATTGTATTGATTCCCTCCTTTATTTCATTCACGGTGTTTCCACGTAAAACCACCCCTCCCCCTATCAGCCACCATTTATGATTATGTGTCTGTGGGTTTCTTATGTGTATATTCCACTGGTATCCAAAAATCTTAAGTATCTATATTTTTCACATATCTCTACATATACACATGCAATGTCCCTATCTACATTATTCGAGGTCTTAATAAATTTATACGTCTATTTTTACCCTACCTATTCAGTGGGATGACATTTTTTTTTACATGTAATAGCATAAAATTAATTCTACTTACTTTTGGGTTAACGTTTTTTTTTTTCCTTTTAATTCTCTTTCGAGATAGACCCTGCGAGGTGGCTTAAAAAAAATAATATATACACCCATATGTTTGTATTATTATTACATTTTGAATTTTTTCTGTGTCTGCACCTCGTTACAATCTCATCTCTTTGATTTAGCAGTTTGTTTCTATCTTTGAATTTAATAATTTCTATTTTTTCTTCCAGACTCAAATTGCATCTGCCACTCCAACTTCTAGGTGTTGTCGATTTTTTTAGGAACTTCCACTCAATATGCAGGTTTAATCCTCTCTCCTTCTATACGTGTGTGTGTATGAGTTCTTAGACATGGCCTGAACTCTGCAGCAACATACTGTTGGAGAAAAGGACCAGCTTAGAATCATCCTAATACCAAAAGACTTGGTACCCCACCAAAAGATATATATATATATATATATATATATATATATAATATATATATATATATATATATATATATATACCAACCCCTCTGCACGAGCAGGATGTGACATACGGTCAATTTCTTAAGCGAGTTTAACTGGTGTGAATTCAGAGTACTCCTTCACTTAGACTGGTAACCTAGCTAAGGTTAAAGAGCCCAGTCTGACCTACTATTTATCCATAGCCGAAGAGAGAGTAGTAGCATGCATACCTTTCCAAAGGACATTAGCACTATATGAAATGCATATGTATCAGTAATGTACATCAGTAATGTACATAGTAGTACATATGTGTACCAATTCTTTGAAGTGCTCCACATTCCCCAGGCCTCCAGAACTGGAACCTCACCATCAGAGTTTAACGTCATACCCAGAACATGAAGATCCTCAGCCACCACCTTCTAGCACCCATATGATACAAATTGGTTTGGACTTGCCATAAGGGCAATAGGGTCGCAACAATCATAAAGCACCTAAATGAACCAAAGAGAAAAGAATTATTGGAAATATCTTACAATGAACATTTTAGTGCCATTAATGCCCAAAGATGTCTAAAGATAGATCTGCCTTTTTGTTTTTCTGTCGCAAAGGTGTCATTTTTTAAAAATATTTCTCCGAGCGCGGCTTTCCACAAATTATCCCCATTTTACTCCAAGGAACATGTTTTAAAACTATTAAGTGGAGCTTTATCAAAATCTTGGTGAATATACACATATACCGGGACAATTGAATCCCGTCTAACAAATATATCTTGGAATACTGCAAAGAGGTAAGATCCCCTTCCAATGAGGCCACATGTTAGCTGTGGATGGCGACCCGTGATGCTTAAGGATGGAACCCAGGTAATGATTAAATTATCCTACTGTGGTATATCAACAGGTCCTGCTAGTAAAGAGAGTTAAATAAAGATTATTATACTTTTTACATATTGAACTATTT
>CM042140.1:145945878-145955878 GCA_023376005.1 Doryteuthis pealeii
TATTAAAGCGATACACCAAAACTAATTGAACTCATATTAAATGATCATTTGATGAGATAATTATATGAACTTCTGGTTTCATTAATAAATAATGTTGATTACCACATTAACGAATGGTGTTGTTGAATAAAAAATCAAAGAAATTCGTTCGTTAACAGTGAATAACAAACGATTTGTACAAATGAAAATAGAAATAAAAACAACATGGACACTTGGCGTAACGGATATAAGGGTTGGGTTAATACAATTCTAAGTGACAAACATCTATCTAGGTTGCAGGTTCAATCCTGACCAAGGGCGATAATAGCATAGAATACTACACATAGCTTAACACTTGTACTCGGTCATGGTTAACGGAATGAGAACTGTCTACCCCCGTGGATTGAATAAAGGGTTCGGTTCGAAGTTCTGTGAAGGCTCCCGATTAAGAGATGAAGGCTTCGACAAGACGGTTTCCGAGTTCAAAGAAAGTTCCTGAGTTCAAGAAGGTCTCCAAGTTCGACAAGAAACACCCAAAGAAGGCCGGAGGGCACATCGGCCGAAACGTTACGTATATAACAATAAAGATGAGGATAATAGTCCGAATAATCAAAATAATACAAAAAATCATGGTTTGTTGACATACACACATGCATACATCATCATCATCATCATCATCATCATCATCAAATCGTGTCAATAGCACGGATTCCCATGACTTGCTTTCTCTCTCTCTCTCCCCTCTCTCTCTCTCTCTCTCTCTCTCTCTCTATCTATCTATCTATCTCTTTGTCTCATCATCTGTCCCTATCTGTCATTGCAATTAGTAGGTTCTCTAGATGGCATACAGTGTCAGTACAGCGTGGATAATTTTAGGTTTTGCTGTTCTGCTAACACTGGTGTGTCTGTGCATAGTAGTCCATTGAGGAATGTCGCTTCTGAGTTTGACTTTTCCAGCAGAGTCAATTGTCTTCCTACTATGATGGTTAGTGTGATGGGAGGTAAGTGGTCGTACAGCTGCGTTTATAATGTGTGCTGCTTTCAGAATTTGTTTAAAACAAAATGTAGAATTCTTGTATAATTCATATCAAGTGATGCAGCCATATAATAGTACTGACACGACTACAGATTGGAAGAATTCCCGCTTAAATTTTAGGGGTTTACAAATTCAAACAGTCAATGGTAATAGATATCATTTCTGTCAAA
The DNA here is from genome assembly GCA_023376005.1 of Doryteuthis pealeii. NCBI lineage: Eukaryota > Metazoa > Mollusca > Cephalopoda > Myopsida > Loliginidae > Doryteuthis > Doryteuthis pealeii. The sequence goes on from CM042140.1 coordinate 145,947,064, forward strand.
CTGAATAGAAAAATGTTTTTTAAGTAAGTAGATTACAAAATGTTCATCATATATTTAATGTGAAAAGATGTGGCGTATGTAAATCAACTCTTCTGTTGGGACTTTAGAATACCCCGACTGTACCTCTGCTGAGGGGTATGACCCCCAATGGGGCCACCTGTTGGCTGTGGGTGGTAGTCCGTGATGCTTAAGGGAATCCTGTTGGCTGAGCAGTCCATGATATGCAACACCCCACTTTGGCCCTTTCTTAGGCTAGACGTGCGGTCGGAAAGGTCCCCTCCGATCAATCAGCTGGTCACGTCAAGCCCTAGCACCTATATGATTGTCCCAACCTTATTTCCCTTATGGCAATCCCCAACCGTTTTTTATCATATATATGTGTTTATGCATAGGAACCCATAGAAGAATTTTACTCATGAGTTCATCCTTTCTTTTCCAGTTCATTGGTTAAATTAAAAGTGTAATCATCGTCGAAAAGAACATTTTTTGACAACCACCCCTTTCACTTTTGCTTCCATTGATGTCCGATATCTGATGAGTATTTATATCTTGCTATCTCAAAAGCTTTCTTTCTTTATCTATCTAGTTTAGCTCAGTCAGTAGAGCATCCGCCTAGGAATCGCAATGTTCCTGGTTCGATACCGGTTGCCGCAACAATGCATGAGTAACACAGATTGGATGATCTGATCTGAGCGGTAAAGTGGGGGAGCTGACGATAGGTGTGGCGCTCCACCTCAGCAAAAACAATATCCCTGGTCTCGCGCTAGCGAAAAGCGATAGACTCTCTCGCTATCCGGCTGATACTAACAATAGGTCACTCAGCTAACTTTACTTATATTATATCTATCTATCTATTTATCTATCTATCTATCTGAGCCAGAGAGTCTGGAACAATGCCAGCCTTACAAAGAAAACGAAATAGCGCGTTTACAAAGCGTGCGTTCTCAGTACTCTACTCTACAGTAGCGAAGCCTGGACCACATACTCAAGCTAGGTGAGGAAAATGGATAATTTCCACTCAGATGCCTACGCCGCATCCTACGCATTCGCTGACAAGGTGCCCATCACAGACGTGCTAGAACGAGCAAACATGAACAGCAGAGAAGCCTGCGCTGGCTGGCTTGCTGCATTCCCAAAGACCTGTATGGCGAATTAGTAGAAGGCTCCCGACCGGCAGGGCGAACACGCCTACACTTTAAAGACGTCTGCAAGAAGGACATGAAGACATGCCATATCAAAACTAACACATGGGAGGTTGGTGCAGAAAACTGAGCGGCCTGGTGCCTCCTTGTCAGACAAGGGACGAAAAGGAGTGAAAAGGAGAGGAAAGGAGCCGCCACAGAAAACAGGTACAGAGTGAAGGAGAGACAACAGCAACTGTTCGTTTGCAATCACTGATTGCGATTCAAAAATTAGCCTGTTCAGCCACTCACGTTGATGCAGTTTTTAAAAAATTGACACTACGCTATCTTCTTTAGCAGTCGGAAGAATGCCAAAATCTATCTATCTATATATCAACCAATATCTAAATCTATATCAATCTATATATGTATGTATCTATATTCTATATATCTATATATGCGTGCGCTCACAAGCGTGTGCGTACGTGCGTGCATGTGTGTGTGTGTGTGTGTGTGTGTGTGTGTGTGTATTGTAGTTCCTCATGAACTTCTATTAGGGTTTTGGAGATAATATCCCTTTGATTTATATGACATTTAAACCATAGTTAAATGGTAAGCTATGATGCCTACACTCAAAAGTTCAGTTATTGCATTATTGGTAAACATGAAGAAGTTTCCGTTGTAATATTTTCACAATAATCATATCGAACAATCGGTACTGGAAGTGGGCGTGGCTAAAAATATGAGGTTGAATCGGTGACAATGTCCTATCTCATGTCATACGTCATTGAGAAGAGCATTGATGTCTTTTTTCTCATCAGGCTCAGTTTAGCTTTTTGTCGATTGAGTTGAAGAACTGATTCTCTATTTGACACTGATAAGTTGGTTGGTTGGATTTTACGTCATCTCAACTCTTGTTGGGTTATTTTATGCTGAATTCATTTTGTATTATTCAAAAATAAAAAAATAAACAAAAACTCCAAATACTAGAAGCTTTATACATAAACAATATAAACTATCCTTAAACAAAATTAATTTCCAATACAGTACTCACAATATACCTATAACACTTTTCCTATCAATTCTCTTCCTTCCAGTCTCCACATCAATTAATATAATTTGAAAAACTGGAACACATTACCCCTGATGATGGCACTTCCAAGTGCTGAAAGTACTCGGGACATGAACTTTGGTGGACTAATCCACGAATTCCACCCAAATATTAAAAAGTTGTCCAGAAAACTTGAAAAGATCGCAAATAAAATTGTTAAACAGGAGATGTGTCTTTTTGTTTAATTCAACATGCATAAATGAAAAAATGCTGTCGAAATACATACATACATATATATATATATATATATATATATATATATATATTATATATATATATATATATATAGCTATCTCTTTCCTTCTTGTCCATTCCTCTGATTATTAGGAGTGAGTTCCTTTTGATTTAACAGACAAAACCAATTGATAAATCTGTGTATTTGTGTTTTCTTTTCAATTTTTATTCCCTTATTCGTTTTATTGGTTTTTGTGTGTTTACATTTTTCATGCAGGTGCGCGTGTCTCTGTTTGATGTACGTACCTTTAATTTCATCGGCATATATATATATATATATATATATATATATATATATATATATATATATATATAGAGAGAGAGAGAGAGAGAGAGAGAGAGAAAGAGAGAGAGAGAAAGGGGGGATTGTGTATTTGTTTGGGTTTATACGTATACACCCACCCACCCCAAACATACACATATACAATAATCAAGTTCGCTCATAAAAAAAAGTGTGCATATCTAAACACCATAATCTTCCCACTTATCAAATAATCGAAGTCCAATGAAAGGCAGTCAAATGAACAGTTCAATGTTTGTTCATATTCTTATAAATAAAATAAGATGAAGGTGCGTGTGGCTAGGGATGCTTGTATCTGGCCACAGGTAGACAGGTAGACCGAAAACTAATGAATGCTCGGTCAAACGCCTGGAATCAATCAATGTATTGGATCTTTCTTCTGTCATTTGTTCACTCCAACGTTTTATTGTTTCGGTTGCTGTTGGTTTTTTTGTTCATGATTAACAACCATTAATTGTTTGGAGAGAGAAAAAAGAAGTTTTATAAATGCAATGAAAAGACACGTGTAAGACCTATCGATGATATTTTCATGACAAGTCGGTGCTTTTTGTTTATTTGCAATATTTTTATTTCTCCATTTCTGTAAATGAACGTTTAGAATTCTGTGATCAACTAATTTAGAGTTGTTGTTTGTTAGTGCGAAACTTTCTCGTTAAACATTTATGATTATTCAATTCAAAACTATTTTTTTTTCTATTAAGAATTTATTTCTTTAATGGTTGTTCACTTTGATTTGATCTACATCCAAAACACATTTTCATCATTTTATTTCTTTTGCATTCATTTCTAGGATTTGTCAAGGTTGTTTTAATTATTCTATTATGACTAACAAGCAAGAATATGTGCACTCTGCCGGGCGTAAGTATTTAAGTTTTAATGTAATGAAATATATTAAATAAGAAAGACAAGGAAGATGAATATATCGCGAACGGAACACCATACATTTTTTTGGTTTATTCAAAATAACTTTTTTAAAAACATGGTGTTTTCTTTTTTTGAAATAACATTTTTTGAATCGTGAAAACTAATATTATTTTATTGAGAAAATAATATATATCGGCTTTCAGGTGTATATAATTTAACAAGGATTTTTTAAGTAGTGATGAATACTAAAATTAATAAAAATCCTTCAAATTTCTTTTTTCAACATATACATTTGTTTTTCACGTTTCGAAATTTAGGAGTATATATCTTAATAAAATAAATAACTTAACTGTACACATTAGTTTTCCTTACATATATATTTATTAATTTTAATTTTCGACTTTAGGTCGATTTTTAGAAAAATCTATATGAGGACCGTTGAATAACTCAACTAATTTAAATTATTAAAGAATTTATCTAAACGTGAATCAAAATTATTTGTCAAAAAGAAGACCATATTTTCTAAAAATATTGGGGGGGGGGGCGGAGTCTACGGAAGAAAAACTTTTTATAATATTTCTCACACAAAACCTATTTCAAAAAATAATTTATTTATATAAACAAAGTAGCGAAAATTTCATTAAAATTAGACAATTACCTAATTTTTAGTAGATTAAAAAAAACATATTTTTGAACGAAAATTTGATTTTCTATTTTCTAATGGTAATTATTACGCCCCCTTTTCTGATCGGTCAAAACTTAACTTAGACATTAATTCAAAATACAATTTTAGGAATTCTATGATGTGAAATTTTTTTTCAAATATTGGAGTTTTCTTTAATCTTATTTTTAGCAAATGATACGCAAAATCGATTGGACGTCCCTATTTCAATATGTTGGAGAATAAAACAATGATATTAGAAAGAAATAACACCAAGTAATTATCTATTAAACCCAGTTTTGTTAAAATCAGAAAGCAAATTAACTACACCATTATTATGTAAAACTTTATTTTTCATTTGCTCTGATTATTACCATGTGTTGAACAGTCAATGTCTGTATAATCTTACCTCCAACTCTTCCCCTCCTCCGTCGCTTCTATCCCATAGTTTAAATCCCTAAACCAGTTGATATATAAGGCATTATTGGACTAATCATATTAGAAAGACTACGTTTGAATTTGAGTCCCCATTTGAAATTTCAGAACAGAAAACGAAAAAATGGGTGAATGATTTATTTTGGTTATAATTTTAACGCTTGTAACATTTTGAAATAATCTTTTTTTGATTGCTTTTCATATAAATTCCAGTTTGACAAATTCAGTCGTTTTTATTTTCTAAATATGTCTGTATAATTAGTTAGAAATTCTTTGAGTCGATTTCGCTATTTACTCTTAGTGTGTGTGTAATGTCTCCCCCCACCCAACCTTTTTGCCCCATGTTAGATCTTAATGATTCGATATGCCGTATTTTATTTCAGTCTTAATGTCTTCCTATGATCGTTATACCTCCAACCCATCAAATGCTAATAATAATCTAGGAAGAGACAAGTTAAAACTCAGATTTCTCGTAGACCCCATCCCTTTTTTTTATATAGGAGAACAGTTTTATGCAGAATCTTACATGCCATATAAACATGTAAAACCAGTCAAAAAAAGAGTAATTTAAAATATAAACGGATGTTCCGTTTTTGACCGGAAACGAATGTGAGGCCGAGATGAGAAACGAGAAAAATCTGCTCTCCTTTTTCGCCTTGGCTCTAGTGGGAGTCAGACGTGGCTCCTGGTTTCCCGATGGGTCTGACATAGTCGTAGCGAACATAATTTACGACAGAGTAATTTGACCGTACCCCCACCTCTCTCTCTCTCTCTCTCTCTCTCTCTCTCTCTCCTCTCTCTCTCTCTCTTCACTCTACCTTTCCTTCTCTCTGAAAAAGAACCACGGCTAGGAATAAATAAACAGTTCCTTGTGACTATACAATCTGCGTGTGTTATTTCTGAACTAAAGACTATTACTACTACAACTTGAGTTGGCCTATGCGACTCATATCGTTCTGATACATATATCGTTCTGGAGCTATGCTACAGTATCTCCTTGTAGGACTCCAGCGACAATGTCAAAGAATCAGTGTCGCCATCAGGTGAGCGTACCGTTGCTTTGGTGTTTTGATAGACCATCATTATGGCGGTAACCGTTTCTTTGGGGAGGCCGTATGCTAGAAGTTTTGCTCCATTTCCCCTCTGTGTATGGATAAATGCCTTGGAGAAATCTACTAATAGTAGGGTTGCTGGAAGTGGTCTTTTCATTTCTGGTGTCTATCCTTTTGACTGTTTGCCTTTAACTTTGATTTCCTGCCACTAATTTCGTTTACAGTTTGCCATGCTAATCGCAACTGCCTGTCTTCTAATGCATCTCTGATTTTATTATTTGTTCTTAGATGTATGTATCTGTTCTTTTATGAATGTTTCTGTTAATTCTACCTGGGCTTTCTTAAGGTTTTCTATGTTGGTGTTGGGTTTGTTTTTATTGCGTTGGGATGCTTTTTTTAAATATTATTTCTCTTTACTCTAATTGCTTCTGTCTCCCAGGGGACAGTGTGTGTTGGTCCTTGGTTGGTTGGTTGGTTGGTATGAAATTCTACAGCAGCTTTAAGTTGGGCACTGATGAAGTACATTGTATATATATCCTGGAGGATGACCAATTTATTCATTACTGTTACAGAGTAACGATCAATATATCACTGTTGGTAAGTGAGGACCAGTCGTACAGATTTACTGGTTTGCCTTTTGTTTCTTTTGTAGACTTAGGCGCAGTATTGCTGTGACTATTCTGTGATCGGAGATACTCCTCGAAGGGGGATATGTTTTGCAGTTCATGGCGCTGTTTATCCATTTTTATTTTTAGGATATAGTCTAGTTGCAATTTTGTACTATTTGGGTAGATGTAGTTTTCCCCTTCGTTTTTAGAATTTGTTTAGACATAAAAGCCTGTTCTCAAGGGAGAACTCGGCTAGAACTTCACCGTCCCTATTTGGGGTGTTTTGTAAGCTGAATCTATTTTTTTCGTTTCTGCTTATCTGCGTATTTATGTCTTTCCAAATAATCAGTACATTGTGTTTGGGAGTGTGTCTGCGTAGAAAGGATAACTCGTTATAGAATGTTACGATGTCCGTTTCATCGCTGACATTTGTGGGGCTGTAACAGGAGACTACAATTATTCAGGGATTGCCATTAAACGTAGTCCCCGTGATTCTCGGTTGGATTTTTTTAATACTGTTAAGTGATTTTAGTGCTCGAGTGCTAAGGAGCATTCCTACACCCTCTATTGTGGCATTGGCGGAGCTTTTCGATGTGGATGCCGCCACAAGCATCCAACAATTTCCAGATTCATGGTATTTAATTCTAGATCGCAATTGTCAAATCTGTGTTCTTGCGCATATATGATGTCTATTTTTTTTCGTCTGCAGACGCAGTTAGTTCAGGTTGTTGGCTTATTGTTTTTAGTCTTATACTGTTAAATGTTGCTAAATTAAGAGGTTTTTTGTTTTTGTTTTTTGGTTTTTTACTTCTTAGTAGGTTTGTATTTCTATGGTTTGGTTTCTATGGTTGTATTTTCAGATATTGTGATTAGAGTTATGTCTTCAGTAGTGTGTGTGTCATGTTTGTCTGCACTGAGAGTAATGTGGTTTTGGGGTGTGATTTTGTTGGGGATATTTAGTTTACTTTTTGAACACTGGGCCAGAGCTCGAATTTTAGCGGAACGTGCACCTTTTATGGCAACGGAAAGCACAATGCTGTATGATTCTTTGGCTTTTTGTACTGTCATGATTGGTTTGGTTTAGGTCGATGTCAGAGACATCTATCGGTGGATGTTTAGTTATCTCATCAATAGGCGCTTGTCTTAGAGATGAGCAGCAGTAGTTACCTTATTGAACTGTTTGATCCTGGCCGTTGACACATTTTGGTTCCTTCACCCAGCATCTTCAGAGATACGCCGTTGGCCTATTCTGGGTTCTTCCGCCGCGTCTCACATCCACCATGAAAGAGACATCTCCACATTCGATAATAAACTCGGTAAAACAATTCATATACCTAGTCGGTAATATCTCATCAACAGAAAGCGATGTTAATGCACGAATAGGAGAGGCATGGCCTGCTTTAAACAGCTTATCAGCTATATGTACATCCGATTTCCCTGACAAGTTAAAGCGACAATTCTTCCAGGCCATAGTTGTATCATTACTATTGTACGGAGAATAAACTAGATGATAACTGCATAAGAATGCTGCGTGCAATATTAAACAAGACTTGGAAACAACACCCCACGAGAAAACAGCCAACTGCCCCATATCACACGAAACATCCGTGTAAGGGGAACAAGTCACACCGGACACTGCTGGAGAAGCAAGGATGAACTCATAAGGGACTTTCTTATGCGGAAGCCAGCACATGGGCACGCCAGTGTAGGCCGTTCATCAAAGACATTGACCAACTATGCGCGCAAGGATTTCCCTGGGGCAAAGAATGATAGAGAGGGTTGGCAATAGATGTCATGAATATCCGTGCTGCTGGCCGCGACATACATAAACCGACACGTACATAGCAAAAACAGACGCGTCTCCTTCATATATACAGAAGTTAGATTAGCGTAAACATATGGTTAACGCCTATATATTATATATATATATATATATATATATATATATATATATATATATTGTAATAATAATATTAATGAGTCGGTACTACCAACTAAAATTTCACTTATTAGCTCATCAGGATAAGATTCTCTGTTATTTTTTGTTTTCTTTTGGCCAAGTGTTGCTGTGTTAATCGATTATTTTCAGTTAGTGGACTTTTCTTTAACAGACAGTTATTTGTAGTATATTTTTACTTGCAAATTATTTCCCTGTTTTTTTCTTTATCGCCAGGGTTTACTAATAGGATTAGTATAGTATAGTATAGTATATAGTATATATATTATATATATATATATATATATATATATATATATACCTAATCGCTTCTCCGCTACGGTGAGGATGCGACCCAAAATTATTAAAATCATTAAGCAGAACAAAGATGAATTGACCCACAATATATCCATTTGGGTTTTGAGAGAGAATGAATGTATAGTTAGAATGATAGCCGTAAGAATGAGCATTCAGTTAGAATGAGAGCCGTTG
>CM042140.1:145960878-145988378 GCA_023376005.1 Doryteuthis pealeii
ATTGAGGTGTTACACTCGAGGGATAACATAAACAGACCAAGGGTGTAAGGTGCATAAGACTCGTCAGTATTTAGAGTTACCTGGTACAATAATTAGAAAACTTGAAGAATACATAAAAAAAGAGAGATAATTACAGCAGCCAGTAACAACAATGGCAACGGATGGACAAATAGAAAAACTAGAAAACAGAAATGTAAAGAAAAACAACTGAATGGATATTCCAAGAGACAAACTGTAGGGATTAAATATGAAAAGATCTGGACATGACTACAAGATGGATACATCAAGAGATAAAATGAATCTCTTTTACTAACAGCAAAAACAAAAAAACAAAACAAAAAACAAAAAAACAAACAAAAAACAAAAAACAAAAAAACAAACAAAACAAACTGGAAAACATAAATGTGAATAAAAACAACCTGATGAATACTTCAAGCGACTATAGCTGACGGGAAAATCAGGCCATGGCTACGAAAGAGAAACCTCAAAAGATAAACTGAATCACTTTTATTAACAGCACAAAATTAATCCACAGAGGGAATAATTATATGCAAACGAAAATTGAAAAGATGCAACCGAATAGTAAGTGTTAGATCTGTGGAGACTGAGATAAAACGATTAAGAGCATAATAAGCGAATGCGGCAAAATACCATAAAAAGAGTACAAAACAAGGCACGACTGAGTGGGAAAGATTATCCACTGAGAACTATGCAAGAGATTAAAATTCGTTCATACTAACATATGGTATACGCACAAAACCGAACCCGTCATAGAGAAAAAGATGTATAAATTTCTCTGAGATTTTGGAACACAAGCGAATTACCCAATCTCAGCTAGAAGATCAATATACTTATTAACATAAGCGTATCAGAAGCTCGCTTATCCCTCAAATTTTAACTCTTAAAACAAAGCAAAAAATCGACTGAGTGACTGTCAGTAACTCGCAAAATTTGGTGCACTTATAACCAGGACTGTAGAGTCGGAGTCGGAACTAAAAGCAAATAAGGGGACAGCGTAGTCGGAGTCAAAGTCGGTAAAACTATACCGACTCCAATTCTTCTTTTTTAAAGTCATTTGATCTTTTCTAGCAAAAATACCCGGTCCATAACCGGACTAAAAACGATTTTAAGAACACCAGAGAGTGAGTGGATAAGAGAGAGAATATGAGGAAAATAATTTATAGAATTAAAAACATCACAGAGAATTTGTATATTACAATATTTATTCTTGGATTTTTTTTTTACATTTAAGATATTTAAAAAATGTAATCCTTAACATATTTTTCTAAAAAACTGTTTTGTGCATATGACAAAAACTCAAATTCATTTCTTAATTGCTTATTGCGTTCAAGTGATAAAAATATTAATTTAATTTGTTTTCTTTTTTACCCCAAAAAATAAAAATTAAAAAGAGCTAAGTATTAAACTTATGTCCTTATTTATTTAACTCTATCTGTTGAATACACCGAAAGCATCTCTGCTGTTTAGTAATATTCTGTACATTAGTGTATTTTTTTGTTGTTATTGTTTTCTAAGAAGAAACTGATATAAGTGTTTTAAAATCTTAATAATGTGTTTATTTAGTATGTAATTTACTTCACACAAAACGCCTGTTTTCGACAAAATTTTGGCAAAATTTAATGTTTAAAATGTATCAAAAATTAATTACATATGTAATATTTTTTTATTTTTTTACTGATGCTCATTGTTTCTACTATTGGACTAAAACAAAAAAATGACCTTAAATACTCGATTAAATTAATTTTAGTTCGTTTTTAAAGTGAAAATTGGTGCTTGAATTGTTGATACGTAATAAAAATGCATATTAGTAAAATGAAATCATTTTCATAAAATCATGTGCTAAAATTATATGCCTAGAATAACATTATTTTTTAATACAATAAGGTTTCTGTTTTAACGGTAAGTTCAAAACGTGCTGACGGGGGTTGGGGTGGGTGTATCTTTTAACGGTAGTTTTGTTCATTTTAGAATTCTTTTTATAAATATATATATATATAGTAAGAGTCTTGGCGAGGCCTACAGATGAATTTGGTCTGAGGTGGCTCTCTTGACGCCAGTTCAAATGTGCCAACGGGGGCTGGGGGTTGAAGAGTCTGTTAACAGTAGTTTTTGATTTTTCTGTCTTGAAAGTTAAAAACTCGACTCGTGTCTACGGTAGTGAAGTGGGGATGAAAGTATGTATACGGTATTTTTAAATTTTTTTAATCATTGAATTAATTAGTAAAAATCACAAGCCAAATTGTGGGTGTTTCTTAGTTATAAGCATATTAATATGTATGCAAGATTTCGAACCTGAGTGACAACTCTTTTCTGAGTCGACACGTACATACCAAACTTTCTTCTGTATATATAGATGGAAACGAAAACACTTGATAAATACTCTTGCCGGAAAGCTGAAAAGTTATGTAAATGTGACAGTCATACGAGTCATAATTGGAGCACTCGTTACAATCCCGGAAAAAACATGGAAAATAGACGGAAAGAAGAAGCGGAAATCCACGAAAGAATTTAGATCGTAATATTCACTGGAGATCGGTTGGAATACTGAGAAGAGTCCTGGAGAGTTCACTGAAAAATACTAGATACTTCTGATATGAAAAAACTCGTCTGAGTTTGATTTGCCTCAAAACAGCCCATATTATTAGTGTGTTTGAATCCTGCAATGTTTGATATATATCACTAAGAAATAAAGATTTACATAGTATATGGTGTGGTTAATTTGCATACTGGTTTTAACAAAACCAGGTTTAATAAATAATTACTTTGTATTATTGATCTCTAATATTATTGTTCTATTCTCCAAAATATCAAAATCAATTTTATGAATGATTTTATATAGAAACCAATCAAAATAAGTGTAATCTTTTTATATGCGTTCTTATTTAATTTCATTAGTTATTTCATTACATTAAAACTTAAATACTTACGTCCGGTGGAGGGTTTATAGTCTTACTAGTGTTTATAATACCAAATATTTTATATAGAAACCAACTAAAATATAGTTAAAATAAGTGTAATCTTTTTATATGGGTTCTTATTTAATTTTGTTAGTTTTTCTAATTTAAAATATTTCATTACATTAAGGCTTAAATTCTTATATCCGGCGGAGGGCGCATATTCTTGTTAGTCAAGGTAAAAATAATTTTGTTCTTATAGTTGAGCTGACAACTAAGGTATCTTGAATCCCAAAAGATTATAATCTAGTGGAGTTAGTAAACACTCGTAAGGTGCGCTGACATAGAAATGAAAATTGAGAAAAAAATGAATTTCCATTTAAATCAGATGACGACTTTCTTCACTAAGAACCGGGTGATGAGAGCTTCATAATATTTCTTTTTCTTCGAATTTTTGAGATGAGGCTTGATAATTTGGATTATTTGGACTATTGTTCTCGTCTTTATTCTTATATACACAACGTTTCGGCCGATGTTCCCTCCGGCCTTCTTCATGTGTTTCTTGTTGAACTCGGAAACCTTCTCAGACTCGGGAACCTTTTTTTCGAACTCGGTAACCTTCTTGTCGAACTCGGGAGCCTTCACATAACTTCAAACCGAACCCTTTATTCAATCCACGGGGCTAGACTGTTCTCATTACGTTAACCATGACTGGGTACAGATGTTAAGCTATTTTAAGTATTCTATGTTATTATCGCCCTTAGACAGGATTGAACCTGCAGGCTACTGATGATTGTCACTTAGAACCCTATTAACCCAACCTTTATATCCGTTGCGCCATATGTCAAACTGGACTGAAGTTTCTTTGGTCCGAGAAAGTTCCTGAGTTCGATAAGAAATATATGAAAAAGGCCAGAAGAGACCTCGGCCGAAACATTGTGTAGATAACAATAAAGATGAGGACAATAGTCCGAATAATCCAAATAATAAATAATATTTCCTTGTTCTGAAAATTGATATCTTGGTTTCAAATGGGAAAATATTCATTTGTTTTGTTTAATATTTTTATATCTTTTTAATGACACTTACCTCCCATCTTACAAACCATCCAAATAAAATGAGCAAGATACTCTGGACACTCATAAGCAACGTTCACCTCTGGGCTCATACAACTAGACACAACAGTGTTGGCCGACAAACAAAACCTTATATCAATCAGCTCTGTACGGACACTGGATGACATCTAGAGAACTTGGCAAGAACGATGACCGATAGAGACGGATGATGAGAGAGAGAGAGAGAAGAGAGAGAGAGAGAGAGAGAGAGAGAGAGAGAGAGAGAGACGGATCCATTAGCAGGTCTTGGTGTTGACTGAAAAGGCGCTTCGTAAGATGTAATGCATAAAACTATGTTGTACCAATGTTTCAAATGAAAAGGAACAACCTAAATCTGATTCTTGTTTGGATTCAAATTTTGACTCGTGGCATCGGTGGATAATACGTTGTTTTGCATTTACAAATAATGTAACGTGACGGAATCATTTAAGGAGGGGTGCATGTTGGTTGGTTGGTTGGTTGGTTGGGTTTTACGGCATGTCAAACATTGTTGGTTTATCTTATGCCGAGACATTTTTAAACTTATTTTTTCCATTCAACGCATAGATGAAGTCCTAACAGGTACTACTACTTTGTTACAGAGCAGACCTGGAAGTAATGGTGATGAAGGGTACTCCACATCCCCAGAGCTCCAGAACTGGAACTTCACCATCAGATATGGTTTAATGTCATACCCAGGACAATAAAAAACCCAGCCACCGCCTTCTAGCACATATGATAAAAGGATTGGGGCAATCATTTAGGTACTAGGCTTGACATGACTAGTCGATTAATCGGAGGGGACCTCTCCGACCGCATGTCTAGCCTAGGTAAAGACCAAAGGGAATTTTTGCACGTCATGGTCTGCTCACCACCTAGTTTCCATCCTTAATGTTGTGGCCTGGTTAGGGGCCAGAACAAAGACACAAGAGAGGAAATGAGTTAACAAAATATATAACAAAGAACAGTAGTACAAACATATACAAATGAGAAGGTTACTCGTGAGGCGGTCTTATTAACTGTCTGCTGAAATATTGACTCTCACTTAAGAGCAGTAACTGCTGCTATTTATAATTGGAAGAGTTCATGCATGCCTGGTAAATTACCATAACACTTAAGCATCACTGGTCACCACCCACGGCCAACACGTGGTCCAATTGGGGGAAATCTTACCCTTCTGCAGAGGTGCAGTCGGTGTATTCTAAAGCTCCAGAAGACAGGGCTGTTATGTAGGTTGTAATAGTCATTAGAAATCAAGTTGAATATGTGACGTGGCGTCAAATCGAATTTCTATACTCATCTTCGGATATCAATTATTCTGCTATTTTGTATCGGAGTAGTTGGGTTTGTTATTGAGTATTTTCTCCGTTATTCGAGTCTGGAATTATTTAGTATCTTTTCGGTATATAATTGTGTCCGTTGGCAGTTCTTAATAACGAACACAAGACATTGTTGTTTTTTCTCAGAGCTCATTTATCTTATTTCAAACCCAAGTAAAATGCCTTGGAGAACAGATACTCATCTTGCATCTGTCCTCTTCAAACACTCAACCCATACTCTTCTGTCCGCCTCCTCCAAAAAGCAAGACTCTCAAACTTTTCACTCTTACATTCACCCTTCGCTCTGTTATCACTGTTCGATCAATCAGAAGCCAACAGGTCAGTCATTCTACCCAGGCAACGCCGGGTAGCCACTTTTAGTCTGTAAGTATTAGAAAAATCTTTCTGTGTGTTTTTCTCTATTTCGTTATACAGCTGAAATACTAGATAAAGCTGAAACCTGTTGTCTTTTATTTCTATTTACGTAAAAAAGACTAAGCAATACATTTATGCTGTAATTACTTGTTCGAAGCACCCATTTCTGTGGGATTCGTAAAATATTGGCTTGTTACACTTTCCTCTAATTGGGATGAGAAATGCAATAAACAATTTATGAAGAAGGTACTGTGAAATATTAAACGTGTGAAAAGTGGATATTATTAGGATTTTTTCGGACTATTGTCCTCATCTTTACTGTTATATACACAACGCTTCGGCCGATGCACACCTGGCGCAACGGATATAAGGGTTGAGTTTATACAATTCTAACTGACAATCCTCTCTAAGCTGCAGGTTCAATCCTGGCTAAGGGCGATAATAATATAGAATACTTAACATAACTTAACACTTGTACTCGGTCAGTGTTAACGGAATGAGAACAGTCGAACCCTGTGGATTGAATAAAGGGTTCGGTTTGAAGTTCTGTGAATGCTCCTGATCTACGACATGAAGGCTTTCGAGTTCGACAAGATGATTTCCGAGTTCGAAAAGAAACACCTGAAGAAGGCAGGAGGGCACGTCGGCTGAAACACTGTATATATAACTATAAGGATGAGGACAATAGTCTGAAAAATCCAAATAATACAAATGATCAAGCCCCATCTCAAAAAAATCAGACAAAACGTGTGAAAAGTGGTTTTCGAAATATCTTATCAAAGATTTATCACTAAAAAGCAGGCACTTGAGATAAAAATTGGCCAATGAGAGACAAGGACAGAAAGCATTTAAGATCGTTTACTACTGTCCTCAAATCAATTGCTAATTGAATTTTCTGCCAATAAGACCTATCTTTTGGACTTATACATATTACATGGAACACTCGAATTTGGATTAACACCAGAGGAATACTAGAAATTTAGACTTATAGATATCACAAGACTAACAACAGACTTACCAATTCACTACAGATTAGGATTACTAACTGGATTCTGTCAACGAGATAACAAGTAAGCCCTTAAAATGGCGACAGGGATTTTAACAATAACAAACCTTCACACAGAGGGAAAATATTTCCTTATTGTAAAGGAACAATAGTCATTAAGAATTAATAATTCAGCAACTGCTCATCAGCCCCCCCCCCCCCAAGCATGTGAGCTCTATCTTTAGCGCTATGATCAGATTCTTATGATGGCTGTAGAACTAATTACTACAACCAGAAAATGAAGCAATCACCCCAGAAAGATAATTATCCTCATTATCAAAACCGGAGACAATACCTAATCCTTACGACAGGTCAGAGCATGACTAGAGGAATTTCTTCACCACCACCCCCCAAAAAAACCTGGCAATTGAGGTCGGATGTTAGAAAACGAATAGAATTCCCTGATCGCATCATACACTTAACATTCCACACAGATATTTTCATCTTCTCAGATGAAATCAAGTAAATGATAATTTAGGAATTAGTAGTTGTTGGCATCCAGACGTCTACTAGAGATGATGACACAGTGTCCAAAAAACAAGTGGAACTACGTAGCCTAGGCGGGTTGATATGCAGGATAAGCTGCCGCTCAACCAGCAGGTCCTTCTCACCACACTGTGGTCCGAATGCAAAACAACAACAAAGCAGTTTGGCAACGATAGTGTCACGGGAATTGCTGGATAGTGTTGAAGTTTAGCATCACACCACCTTTGGGATTCCGAATTTGATTTTGGGGTTTACTCCCCCTAGCCTTTTCTTGGAATGAAGTAAAACCGCTAAGCAGTTGAGGTTTTATAAAAGACTTTTCCTCGTTCTAGATGGATTACTGACCAAGGCTAAAGAGCTCCATCTAACCGATTTGTAAGTAAACGTAGGGATTTATGTGAGTAGTAAGTACCCCAATTCTACTACCATCGGTGTGGACGGCCATTGTCTCACCTGGAGCTCATCAGCCATTTGACATCTCTTGTATTTTGGTGATGTTGGGTGTTCATACACCCACCTCACCAGATAAGCTAAAGCGTGTCGATGGGGGTGCCAGTTTTAGTCGCCAACAACCGACCATGGAACAGGTAGTACTAGTTTACATGGTACTAGTAGCAATAAAGAAGACCTGTCCTGACTTGGCATAAGGAATTGATAGTACCCTGGGAAGAACAAAGCACTCCAAGGATGATGGGCCTTTATGGGTCGATAGAAGAGGGTTGTCGGGTGTTTGCAGGTGTTTTTATGCAATAGGGCCATAACTATAATTAATATACCAGAGACTGCAAAAAAGTGGAATTATAAGAACCATCATTAAGTCCGCAGAAAAAAAAATCCACCAGATGTCGCTTTAGATTAAAAGGACGATCCCATGGATTTTTGTTGCTGAGATGCAAACTGTGAATTCATCCCACTAAAATGACTCAGCTGAGTGATGAGGTTCAGACGTTGAAAAACTCGAAACCCTTGATTAACCGAGAAACATTACTGACGATGCGTATCATCACATCTGTGAAATTTATCTCTCATAATTGGCAGTCAAAAAGAAAATGATGGAAATTTAATAACAAACGTGGAAAATAAAAGATTGTTGGGAAAAATGAAATGAACGAGCACTAACTGTATCAAAGTAAGTCTTCATCCAAGGAAAATAATCTATATATTAATAATCATGTTCCTTAAAAGTACGACCGTTACCATCTTGCAACATACTCTGGCTAAAAATAAAACCGTCTAAATCGTCCAAGATGAAATGCAAAAATCCTGATTATCTGGTGTGGCTTATTCGCCGAAAGGAAAAGGATAATGAGAATGAAAGAATGAATGAAAGAAAGAAAGAAAGAAAGAAAGAAAGAAAAAGAGTAGGGGAAAGATAGTGAGAGTGGATGAGTACACAGAAAAGATAACACTAATCTGTTTTAATCGAACATAATGAAAAGAGGAAAAGAAGGAAATAAAAAAGTGTGTGAGAGAGAGAGAGAGAGAGAGAGAGAGAGAGAGAGAGAGAGAGAGAGAGAGAGAGTTAAATCAAGATTATTATGCCTTTTACATATTGAACTATTTGGAAATAGCTCTTAAGTAAACATATCAAACGTTGATTATCATACTGTGGTATATCCAAAAATCCTGCTAGTATGCATTGTAACTAGAGCTGTAATAACTGATATTTTAAATGAAAACATCAATTAATTATACGAGAACCTACGCATATCCACATGTCCTGCTAGTGTCTATATATGGCGATATTGGGATTCAACTTCAAAGATTTGTCTGATAGAGAACGAATACATCATTATGACAAAAGGTTACAAAGAAAAAGTTACAAAGAAAAAGAAAGAAGGAAAAGGAAAGAAGAAATATAATAAAGGAAATGATAAGAAGAATGAAAGAAAAAGATAGAGAAAAAAGAAAGAGAAAAAAGAAAGAAGAAAAAAAGAAAAAGAAAAAAGGAAAGAATACAAAGAAAAGAACAGAAAGGAAAGAAATGAAATGAATGAGAATCAGAAGAAGAAAAGGGAATTAAAGAGAAAATAGAAGAAAAAAGAAAGAAATTGAAAAAAAAAAAAGACAAAAGAAAAGAATTTTGTGATAGAGAACGAATTATTACGATAGAAAGAAAGAAAAAAGAAAAAAGAATGAAACAAGGAAATTGAAAAAGAAAAAGAATAAAATGCAGGAAAGAAGAAGAAGAAGAAGAAGAAGAAGAAGAAGAAGAAGAAGAAGAAGAAGAAGAAGAAAAAGAAGAAGGAAATTGATGAAGAAAAGATGAAGAGGAAAGGAAGTAAGGAAAAAGTCATTCATTTCAACAAGCCTTTTTTCTTCTCCCAAACAAAAATGGCGAAATATTCCATCGGGATAATACGACAAAACCTATTTCTTTGTTGAATAAGGTTGGTTGGTGAATTGGTTGGTTGGTTGGTTGGTTTGTTAAGCTGCCGTATTCAGCGAACCATTTATTCCTCTTCATAAAAATACTATAAAATTCAGCAAAGGATTGGGATGATTGGAATTTACGGCATGTCAACTCTTGTTGGGATATTTTATGCCAAAGACGTTTTGTATTATTAATTCTTGATGGCTATTCATTTTTTTTCAAACTCAGCTTTTTTAAACACATTTTTAAACTGATTTTGTTCTATTTAACCCTTATATGGGACCCTAACAGGTACTACCATTCCGTGTCAGAGAGGATACGGGAGTAATGGTGATGAAGGGGTACTCCAAATTCCCAAGAAATCCAGAACTGGAACTTCACTCGATGCAGTTTAACGTCATGCCCAGAACACTAAGACCTTCAGTCAGCGCCTTCTAGCATATATATGATAGAAAGGGTTGGGGGGGGGTTCAAGGAAAGAAATCAACATTATTTTGCAAACTGCTTGAAAATATACCTAAATCTATACCTATATAAAGATTAGCTAGTGTGTATGTATGTGTGTATGTCCGGGTGAAACTACGAAAATAAAACAATCAACGAGAAAATACATATATATATACACATTAAATATCATCAGTTCTTGCTTTTTGAGCAAAAATTGCGAATATATGATTTATATTTGCGAATATATCTAAAAATCAAAATATACAAAATAATAATGAATCTGTGAGATTAACATCCTAACCATTACACCACGTTTTTTCTTCTTTGGTTCCTCTCTCTCTCTCTACCCAGACAATGCTGGGTAGTCACTTCTAGTGTTATATAAGGAAGAGAAAAAAATCTCTCAACAATTTCCTCTATTGACATGAATTACTGAATTTTATTTATTTTTCATATATAAGAGTTGATATTTATTATATTTATTGCTAAACCCATAGGAAAGATATGTAACCCTTTATCATCCCAACTATGGAGTAAATAGTAGTACTACTGTTCTTCTACAAGGATGAACATAATGGTTTCTATTTCTCTCGTTTAGCAAAGGTTTTCTTTTCCGATGAAATATTGACTACCTACAATCATATATTCCACACTCTAATACAGTCAGCTCTGTCGACTGGGGCTTTAGAATACAACGACTGCACCTCTACAGAAGGGTAAAAACCCCACACTCTAATGGTGTCACCTGTTGGCCGTGGATAGCGACCCGTGATACTTAAGCATGGAACCCTGGTGGCTGAGCAGTCATGCAGCACTCCACTTTGGCCCTTACTTAGGCAAGACGGGCGGTTGAAGAGGCCTCCTCCAATCAATCGACTAGTCACATTAAGCCTTGGCACCGATATGACTGTCCCAGCCTTATGGCAACCCCCCGACAATTTTTATCATATATATATTTACCAACCCCTTCGCACGAGCAAGATACGACACAAGGTCAATTTCTTAAGCGGAGTTCAACAGGTTTGAATTCAGAGTTTTCCTTCTTCTAGACTGGTTACCTAGCCATGGTTAAAGAAGACAGTCTGCCCTGCTATTTACCCACAGCTGGAAGGAGAGTAGGATTCATACCTTTCCCAAGGGTATTAGCGCTAAGTGAAATTTTTATCATATACATGCTGAAAGGTGATGGCTGAGGGTTTTAGTGTCCTGGTTATGACGTTAAACTCTATCCAATAGGAAAGTTCCAATTCGGGAACTCTTGGGAATGTGGAGTACCCCTTCATCGTCATTTCTTCCAGGTCCACCATGACCCGGAGTGGTTGTACTGATTGGTTTAAATAGAAGAAAAGAATGTGTTTTAAAAATGTGTTTAAAAAATTGTGTTTTAAAAAAATTGAATACCCATCAAGAATAAATAAAACAAAACGTCTTCGGTATAAAATAACCCAACAAAGGTTGACACGCCGTAAAATTCAACAAACCAAACTTTAATAATGTTTTCGAATGAAAAGTAATATAAAATTTCTGAATGTTAATTTTTTTGACGCTCATATCAAATTCAAATTTAAATTAGTTTTACATATTACAATAATTTTTAAAAAGAATCTAATAACTCATCTAGTACAACTTTTCCTTTCAAAAATTTCACAGAGAAACTTTTCTGCTTGAGGTTATAGAAAATGTTAAACTCATGCAAAGATTTTTGTAATAATTATCAAAATATTTTTTAATATTGGGGAATGATTAAAGCTAATTCGTGAACAAACCAATTTAAAATTCTAATTTAATGTTTATAAAGTGTGTGAATTATTTTATTCCGTATTGATATCATATGTACACGTATTTACCAACCCCTCTGCACGGGCAGGATGTACCACAAGGTCAATTTCTTAAGCGGGATTTAACAGGTTTGAATTCAGAGTTTTCTTTCTCCTAGACTGATTACCTAACAAAGGTTAAAGAGCCCAGTCTGCCCTACCATTAACCCATAGTTGGAGGGAGAGTAATTTGATGCATACCTTACCCAAGGGTAATAGCGCAATGGCAAATGCAATCAGCCTCGCCCAGGATTTGAACTCGGGTCGACGGGTCCATTTCCTGTGACTCTAACCATTACATAACGCACCTCCAACCAAATTGATATTATATATAAGTCTCTTGCAGCCAATACAATAAAAAAAGGATAGTGTCCTTAATAGGAAATATAGAAAATGCACCAATGGTTTTCCGTTATAAATATTTGAATAAAATTAAAACTTAAAGGAGAATTTCACACATGAAAAAATGATTCGAACCATATTACCTTTAGGCACCCCTTTTCGATCTCGTTTCAATAGGTCATTTTTTTTCATTTACACCGTCAACATCTGTTTTCTTTTAACCAGATGTTAAAGGAAATAAAGCAAATAATTTGTTTCTTAAATCTTTGCTCTTTCGCACAGAAAAATGATACACAGCACAAAATATTAGGTTTCAGTTGGTTAACTAAATACCCATCTCAAAGAGGTTTGAAATTTGTATTATTTAGATTTTTTCGGGCTGTTGTCCTCATCTCTATTGCTATATACACAACGTTTCGGTCAATGTGCCCTCCAGCCTTCATCACAATAAAGATGAGGACAACAGCCCGAAAAATCTAAAAATCTAAACAATACAATTTATTAAGCCTCATCTATAAAAAATCAGATTTTATCCAACTATTTACCTATAGATGGGGGGTGAGGGGATGGATCCATGCTCTTCCCCAGCCTTTACTCTTGGCCGTAGAAAATGGACTCGGCAAGTAATGGACGAGGCAGTTTTGTGATTTTATGTTAGTTATTCGCTAAATATGAAATAAATTGTAAAGCATAAATTAATGCAATGTTAAAAAATAAATAACTGGAGGTTCAGACGAAAAATATTCTTTCACTAGCAGGACCTGTGGATATACCACAGTATGATAATTTAATTATTACAACGTTTGATATGTTTACTTAAGAGCTTTTGCGAATTACTTCAATATGTAAAAAGTATAAAAATCTTGATTTAACTCTCTCTTACTCTTTTTTTCTTTCTTTCCTTCTTTTCATCTTTTCATTATGTTCAATTGAAGCAGATTAGCGTTATGGCTTCCACGCGCTTAACCCCTCTATCTTTCCCCTACTCTCTTTCTTCCTTGCTTTCTTTCTTTATATTATATTTTTCTGTGTAGCATGTCCTTTTTCTTCCTTTTATCTATTTAGAATAAAAACGAAATAATCCATTATTTAGCTGAAGTGACGATACTCATAAGAAATAAGAATTTGGCGGATAAGCAACACCAGATAATTAGTATTTACATTTTTTACATTTCATCTTGGACGATTTGGACGGTTTTATTTTTACCCAGAGGGTGTTGCAAGATGATAACGGTTGAACAATTAATGAACGAGTATCAATATGTAGATTTTAGTATTATAAGTTAAAAGCTCGACTGCACCTCTGCAGAGGGGTAATATCACCAATGGGCCACCTGTTGGTCGTGGGTAGCAGCTCGTGTTGCTTAAGGACGGATTCTTGGTGGCTGAGCTGACTCTCACATTCAACACTCCACTTTAGCACTTATTTAGACTAGACAAGCGGCTGGAGAGATATCTCCAATCAATCGGCTGCTCATGTCAAGCCCTAGCATCTATATGAATGTTTCAACCCCTTTATCCTTATGGCAACCCTCAAACCTTTTTTTATCATATATGTGCTAGAAGACGGTGGTTGAGGGTCTTAGTGTATTGCGTATAACCTTAAATTGCATCTAATGGTTAAGTTCTAATTTTGGAGCTCTGGGAATTGGGGAGGATACCCTTATCGTCATTACTCCCAGGTCCACTCTGACCGGGAGTGGTAGTAACTCTTAGAATCACATCTATAAATAGAAAAAGATGAGTTTTTTAAAAATTGAATACCCATCAAGAATGAATAAGACAAACCGTCTTCGGCATAAAATAACCCGACAAGGTGTTGATATGCCGTAAAAACCAACCAACCAACCAACCAACCAACCAACCTATAAATTTGGCTATGACAAATTAAAGCCTCGAATAGAAAGATAACGTTGGAGACTGTCTTCTTGTGATAGCTTCATTAGAAGTGCCGCCTTTTTATCACGGTCACTGATCAATGGGAGACTAAATAAGGACTGGCAGAACAAAGAAAAGGTAACGCTATTCACGTGAACAGACCAGTCCGGAGAGAAGCAACATAGAGATTCAGAATTACATCAACCGGGGTTAACCATGCATTTTTATCATTTTCATTTGTCCCTTAGCTCTTTTTTTTTTTTTTTTTTTGCCTATCCACCTAGAATTAAACCTCTGAAGAGTTGGCGCTGTACGATCTTACTAACTCACTAACATAGTAAAGAGCATTTATGTTTTAAGCAAATTGAGACATTTATAAATTTCTAGTAGATAAGTTTGTATTGTTTATTATCTATACATTAACATGCTTGTGTGTCACGCCCGGTCATCACCTCAAATAAATAATGAACTATTACGTTTTGATTGCGAGGAAAGAAAGGGAATGAAATAAAACAGAGAGAGGGAAAGATATGTGGGTTATAAATGGGAGGGGGAAAGTGAGAGATTGTGAAAAGAAGGGAAAGGGAGAGGATATAGAGGGGGAATTTGGGAGGGAAATATAGGAGGGGGAGTAGAGGGGAAAAAAGGGGAAAGGGGAATAGATGTGGTGAGAAGAAGGGGAGGAAGATAGATAAGAACATGATTAGGCATTTTTAGTTGATAATAAGTTTAAATTGAAATGAAATTATTATATCGACAGCTAAAAAAACATTCTCCTGACCTCCCACCAGGCCGGATTAACACAGGGTCTTTTTTTTAGTTTTTTTTTTTTCATCCAGCGAGCATCGAATAATGGATCTGCAACACTAGCTTGCTAACTATTACGCCGCAGGGAGAAATGTATTTTTGCACATCAGAATCCCTACACCAAGACGAAGCTGTTAGCATTTCAAATTGCACTAATACCACTGGGGATGGTAGGCATCTAACTTACAGCTATGGGTAAATTGTAGAGCAGACTGGACTCTTTAATCTTAGCTAGGTAACCAGTCTAGAAAAAGGAAAACTATGAATTCAAACCTGTTAAACTCTGCATAAGAAATTGACCTTGTGTCGCATCCTACTCGTGGGGAGTGGTTGGTATATATATATAAGTTTTAAAAAATTCACAAAAATCCCATTAACCAACTAAAAACAAAAATAAATAAACTAATCACAGCCAATAACGCCCATATTGATAGCATAAAACTACCAAAGATTGTCGGTGATTACAGACCTGGCTATATGTATGGAACTGTTAAAATCCATAATAAAAAAAATTACCCCCTCCGACCTATCATTTCTCAAGTCACTACCCCTGTATACCATTTAACAAAATATATTAATCAACTGATCACACCATATATGCCCTCTAAATACAGTCTTAAATCCACAAATGAACTCATGGAAATTTTACAAACCTCTACTCCTAACAACCAACTGATCGCATCGCTCGATGTAGAAAATCTGTTTACTAACGTCCCTGTAAAAGAAACTATCGACATCATCATAAAAAATATCTACAATAATCCTGAATATCCACCACTTAAAATTAATCCTAACATCCTAAAAAAGCTCCTCCTCCTTTGCACAACCGAAGTCCCCTTCTACAACCACCAAGGCAGCCTATACATCCAAAAAGATGGCATCTCTATGGGGTCAGTTTTTGGACCTACTTTCAGTAACTTTTATATGGCACACTTAGAAAACAAAGTTTTCAATATCATTAACAAACCTAGAATCTATGCCCGTTATGTTGATGATATCCTCCTCCTTGTTAATAACGAAAATGAACTACTTGAACTAAAAAAGAACATTCCAACAGAATTCCGTATTAAACTTCACCTATGAACTCAACACTAACAATAAACTCCCTTTTCTCGACGTTATGATTCACTCCAACAATAATACTTTCACTACCTATCCTTATAAAAAACCCACATCTTTCAATTCCTGCATTATTAACTACAAGAGCGAATGCCCTGAACAATATAAAAAAAAACTATCATTAAAAACCTAATAAACCGGGCAAAACTTACTTCTTCCTCAAGGACAATATTTTTTTCTGAACTCAAAAACATTAAGCAAAACACTTATCAACAACGAATTCCCCAACCATTTTGTCGACGAACAAATCCGACAAACACTCTATAACATTAACCACAATGAAACCAATAGCAAACATAATAGCTCCTTCCAAAATATATACTATTGTAATCAAATGCATAAAAACTACAAACTAGATGAAATCATACTAAAAAAATTAATTCGAAATAATGTTGCCTCCATTGATACTAACCGTAAATTAAAACTTATCATCTATTATAAAAAATTCAAAACCGCGAACCTAGTCACTTTCAATAATTCATCTCCAAAAACCACTCGTCTAAATGAGACCAATGTTGTATATGAGTTTACATGTCCTATAGGAGATTGTTTCTCCAATATCAGCAATACATATATTGGCCATACGACGACCACATTATCCCGCCGTTTAACAATGCACTTATCTGACACCAGCTCCATTAGTCAACACTTAAAGACACATTCATGCCCCCCCTCAACCTACAGAAAAATTTTAACAGAAAACACACTCACACTCCATAAGAAAAAAACAAACAAAAATTGCAAATAATGGAAGCACTCTATATCAAATTAAAAAGACCTACCTTAACAAAATAAACTTTCAAACCAGTAGACACATCCTCCAATGCTTATAAACAATCCCACTCTAACCATTCCCCCTCCCTTCCTCACAATTCTGTACCCCCCTCAAAAAAAAAAAAAAAAAAAAAAAAAAACATTAATCCATTGTTTCGTACTAACTACCACCACCACTTTTTAAGCTACTACTCGTTCTTCTATAAAAACGAGGCACTTGGAAAAAAAATTAACATCGTTTCCCCACCTGATGATGGCTGATAAACCAGCCGAAAGCGCTCGAATAAAAGGATTTGGTGGACTATTACAACTTCTCCACCCAAACACAAAAAAGATCGCAAGAAAAATTGAAAGGACCATGAAAAAACTCCTCAGACTTGAATTGTCTGTGGCGTTTAACCGAACTTGTCTAAAAGAAAAAATGCTGCCGAAGTATACATATATATATATATATATATATATATTAATGTGTGTGTGTGTGTGTGTGTGTGTGTGTGTGTGTGTGTGGTTAAGACGTCTGTCTGATGAAAAATCAGTCGGGTCTCAATCCCAGCAGGAGGTAGCCTGCTAAGTCTAGCTACACTGAGGAGATGTGATACGTCGAAACACGCTGTCTGTGGATAACAATATATATATATATATATATATATATATAATATATATATATAATATATATACTAGCAAAAGCCCCGGTCCATGACCAGACTATAAAAAAAGAATTAGGAACACCACAGAGGGAGTGAGAAAGAGAAAACGGGAGTAAGAGAGAGGGAGAGAATATGATTAATCAAATTTTTAAAAAAGAGAGGAAAATGATTAATCAAATTTTAAAAAATCACAGATAATTCGTATAGTACAATGTTTGTTTATTTTAGGAAATATTTTTCTTTTTGTTTACATTTAAAATATCATTTTTTTAAATGTATTCCTAAACTTGAGTGTTTTGAAATATATTTTTTCAAAAACTTTTTGTATATATGACAAAAACTTAAATTCAATTGCTTGTTGCGTTAAAGCGATAAAAATAAATTCGTTTAGTTTATTTTTTTACCTCCCCCACCAAAAAAAAGTAACAATTTAAAGGGGTTAGTTATTAAATTTATTTAGGTCTTTTGGTGAGGAGTAAGACCTCCTTCCAATTGGGCCACCTGTAAGCCTTGGGTGGCAACCCGTGATGCTTATGGACGGAATCTTGTTGGCTGAGCAATCCATGACATGCTACACTTCACTTTGATCCTTACTTGGGCTAGGTCGATCGGAAAGGCCTCCATCTCGATCAATCGGCTGGTCCCGTCAAGCCCTAGAACCTATATGATTATTATACCTATTGTATTGCTCTGGCAAACTACCATCCATTTTTATCATAGATGTGCTAAAAGGCGTTTGCTGAGGGTCTTAGAGTCTTGGGTATGACGTTAAACTGTCTCTAGTGGTGAGGTTCCCATTTTGGAGTTTTTGGGAGTGTGGATTACCCCTGTATTGCCATTACTCCCAGGTCCACTTTGACCCGGAGTGGTAGTACCTGTTAAAGTCCCATCTATGGGGTAAATAAATAAAAAATGAGTTTAAAAAAACAAACAATAATAATGAATAAGATGAAACACAAATATCCAATAAAATGAATAAAACAAACAGGACTTTAGCATTAAATCACTCTAGGGTAAACATGTAAAATCCATGTGTCTTGATTTGTAGAAAAAATTTTTGTGACATATTGATTCATTCGACAGTGTTCGTTTATTAAAGATTTGACGATAAACAAAGCTAAGAATGAGTGTATTATAATATTCGTTTATTTTAAGAATAGTCTCTTTTTGTTGTTTACATTTTCGAAACAATTTTGATTTACCATGATAGAAAATGTATTCGTTTAATGTAATAATAAATGCCAAGAATTAAATATTTACAATTGTCCGTATTACAATTTCTTTTGGTTTATAATATTGTTTTATTTATTTATCTATATTTTTCTAAAACTCTTTTTTATGACAAATTCAAATTCAGTTCTTAATTCCTTGTTGGAGAATTTATCAGTTGAATTTATTTCCTTCTTTAATCCCGAAAAGTAACAAAGAAGCTAATAACTAAACATTATCTTATTTGTAGTTGGAATATTTCGTGTATTTATTTAATAATGTTTATTTTATGAATAGTTTCTTACAAAAAAGATTTTAGTTATACTGATTAGTCTAAAATGAAAGTATTAATTAAAAACTTGAGTTATCGTTAAATGTTTTCATTTGATTTGTTATTTGATTCGCTGTAAAAAAAACAACAATTAAATGTATGAAAATACAAATTGCATATTTAGAAAGATCATTTTATTTTATTGCCAACCAAATTAATATTTTAAAGATAGGAACAGAAATATGCGATAAATAAGATTTGATTTTTCGTTAAAATTTAATATGAAAAAATCATACTTCGAATTCTAGGCTGTCCGAAGCAAAATCTTCTTTTTTTTTTTTTTAACTCGCTGTAAAAAATAATTCAATGAAAAAAAAACACATACAATTACATATTTAGAAATATTCTTTTCTTTTCTTTCTCACCATATAAATATTTTAAATATAAAATAGGGGAGAAAAAAGAATTTGATTTTTCGTTAAAATTTAGTCTGAAAAAAAAATCATACTTCGTAGTAACGGCTGTCCGGAGCAAAATATATATATTTTTAACTCGCTGTAAAAAAATAATTCAATGAATAAAAGCACATACCAATTACATATTTAGAAAGATTATTTTATTTTATTTCTAAACATATACATATTTTAAAGATTGGGCCATAAATAGGCGGGAAATTCCGAGCTGAACGGCTAAGACTGCGATTTTGTTCACCAAAATTAAACTAAAATGCTGGTATCGCTTATAATAGAAAGCAGGCAGCGAACAATATTCTATTATCAGCAGTTCCGCAAAATGGTTGATTTTGGTTTAATTAGTTAATTATATCCCTTAATCAGTATAAATCAGTAATCAAATTTGGCGCGTTTCTTAGTTAGAAGGTTATTAATGTGTATGCAAGATTTAGAATCTGAGTGACCTCCCGTTTTGGAGTTATACGTTGACACGTACATACCAAACTTCCTTTTATATATATATAGATAATAATAATAATAATAATAATAATAATAATATATAATAATAATATATATATTATATATATATATATATATATATATATATATATATCATGCTTAAGCATGAAATCCTTGTGGCTGAGCAGTCTATGACATGCAACACCCCCACTTGATCGTTATTTTATGTCGAAGACATTTTGTTTCATTCATTCTTGATGGGTACTCAAGTTTTTTTGAAACTCATCTTTTTCTATTTAACTTTTAAAATTTAATATCTCTGTTTTCTGAAAATTCCAGAGAATTTTATATATTTCCTTTTCTAGGACGTTTTCAGCTTTGTACATATACCATTTAGAACTTCTGTTTGAAATTCCTTTCGATAGTGTCTTTGCATTTTAGTTCCCTACTTGTAATTCCATAGGTACTGTTGGCTAGATGGATAATTCCATGTCAAATCATTCAGGCCATGTCACCCATCCCCTTCAATTTTTCTGAAATTTTTTCCAAGTGTGGATTATGATAAAGTTAGACAATCCCCAAAATTTGAGCTCCAATTCCCCCAAAATGGCGGAGTTGTGTCAATTTTTAGCTCTCCAAATTTGAGGGGGGTCGCGAAAAATGGCGAATTTTTCTAACCTATTTTTGTCTGTAAAATGAGTTCTGGAGCTTCCCTACTACTAAAAAATGGTTTATAAAAGCATTTTTGGCCAATGAATAAAAAGATGCTATAAAAAAGTCTTAAAGTCAATCAATTTTTTCTGTTATTATTTCACATATATTGAACATTATTTGTAGCAAAAAGATAGTTTGATATTTGCTCAGAACCGAACTGAGGATAATTTTAGACAATTAATGTTTGACCATATGATAATCACTTTAAATAAATGCACTGTTTATATGTTCATATCCGAAAACCTGACCTTCATCAGAATACACATTATGTTGAAATCTACTTCCAATGTTCAGGGTTCGAAAATTGGGGTTGAAATTTAAATCTCAAAATTTAATCATCATGGAAAGAAGGTGCACAATTTCAGAAAGAGAAAAGGGTTAAATAATTGTTTTAAATGAAAAACAAACAAAAAATTCGGGTGTTTTTTTCGGAGGTGGAAGAGATTAATAGCATTTCAGTTTATTTCAAAGGAGAAAATTGTTTTGATATACGAGAAAATTGAGTTACGAGTGGAACAAATTAAACTCGTAAGTCAAAATACAACTGTATATGTAAATGTAAAGATCTCATCATTACATTGGCCTGCGTTTCAAAGGTTAAATGTTTATCAGGTTATATATGATCACCATTTTATACTGAATTCAAAAATACCATTTATTGTGTTTAGTCAGGTCTGGTTTTTAAGATGTGTCTGAATACGTTATGCATCTTATTATAATGGAGATTGTGTGTGTGTGTTTCTGTGATCGAAACTACATCACCACCAACGTCACAATTTACTTACTTATTTAGGTTATATTCTCAATCGTTAACAATGTCTCTATCAAGGTATAGCTGAGATAGATTTGCCTCAAAACAGCCCATATTATTAATATGTTTAAAATCATGCGAGGTGTGTTATATATCATTAAGAAATAAATGTTTACACAGTATAAAGTGTGAATAATTTGCATATAGGTTTTAACAAAACCGGGTTTAATAAATAATTACTTGGTGTTATTGATTCCTAATATTATTGTTTTATTCTCAAACGTATTAAATGCAATCCTATGTCTAATTCTATATTGAAATCAGTTGGAATAAAGTAAAAATAAGTGTCATCTTTTTTATGTTCGTATTTAATTTCATTAGTCTTTATAAGTCAATATAATATTCAATTCTATTAAAACTTAAATACTTGTATCCGGGATGGGGGCGCATTTTTTGCTAAGAATAATATCACTTATTCAAAAGCCTGCGGACTCAACTTGTCACAGCTATAAACACTGTTTATACATTTCAAGTAAGAGTTTGTATTTTAAACATTTGATCTGATTAGAAAAAATGAGTATGATTTTTGGATTCAGCGAAATAAACTGTCTTAAATTCAGATATTATATATTCGACCTTTAAAAAATCGCAGGTCAGTGTTAATAATTAAAACTGATGAAAGGTTTTATTCGTTGGATTGACTAAGGATAACTGAGTTCGTGACAAACAAAATTGTTGATCAAGGAAACAACTCGATTCAATTTCTCGCATACAACAATTTCTGCTTCCTTAATCAACACAATCAGTTGACACACACACACACACACGCACGCATGCGCTTCTTCTTCTGTTGGACTCGAACACACAGACACAGTAGATTGTGTTCCGCTCTGTTGTCCCCTAAAGTGAATGTAACCTCTGACAAACGAACAGATCGACAATGTACTTTTATAAAAACACACGCACTAAATCACGGCAACAATTTTGCAGAAGAGTCTGAATAATTCAATCAGATTTTTTTAAGAAACGTTTTTGAGGTCCTTACTGTCGTAAAACAAAACAAATATCTCAGTAGTGTCGAGTAAATATAATGCTTTTTAAGTAAGTAAGTATTTTTAAAATATTTGAAACGTTTTATTTTATTCAGTTAATTTTTCCCACCTCTCTCAGGCAATATCTTTCTAAAATTTCATTTTTACACCGACTGGAAGGGTTTTTATTTATTTGTTTATTTTTTTGTAGTCTGTATAGATTATTTTTCATATTCTTTTCTGTCATTATCATAGTTCTCCCAATGGTCAACCGTTACACTCTACAACCTTTTAAGTAAAAAAAAAAAAAATAGTCTCCCATATTCTGGAAGTTTGTCTGACATGGACGTCGCCTATGTCAATTTAGTCAAGAAAATTGTAACTAAAGCGAAATCAAATCTAACTAGCAGGACCTGTGGATATACCACAGTATGATGATTTAATTATTACAACGTTTGATTTTTTACTTAAGAGCTATTGCTAAATAGTTCAATATGTAAAAAGTATAATAATCTTGATTTAACTCTCTCTCACTCATTTTTTCTTTCTTTTCTTTTCATCTTTTTATTATGTTCGATCGAAACAGAATAGCGTAATCGCTTCCACATCACCATTACCTCTATCTATTTTTCCCCTACTCTCTTTCTTTCTTTCTTTCTTACCATATTTTCCTGTGTAGTATGTCTTTTTTCTTCCCTTTCTTTCTTTATAATAAAAACGGAATGGTTCATTATTTAGCTGAGGTCACGACACAAGCAAAATGAATAAATAAATAAATAAAAAATAAATGAAATAAATAAATAGATAGAAAAAAAAAACACCTTCCGGCTGGTGCAAAAACAAATTTGAGAAAGATATTGCCTGAGGGCGATGGGAAAAATTAAACAAAATAAAACGTTTCATATTTAAAAAAAAAAATTAATTATTTGCTTAAAAAGCATTATGTTCACTGCACACCACTGAGATATTTGTTTTATTTTGTGACAGGAAGGACCTTAAAAACGTTTCTAAACAATTCGGATTTTCTCGTCTACACACACACACACACACACACACCACACACACACACACACACATATATATAGTAAAGTAAAGTCGACGGGGCGGCCTAAAGTCGGTATCAGCCAGTCAGCGAGGGAGTCTATCCCCTTTTCAATAGCGCTAGACCAAGGAGATTGTTTTTTAGCATCTGAGGTGGAGCACCACACCTACCATCAGCTCCTAGCTTTACCGCACAGATCCCTGTGCTACTCATAATGCTGAGTTGGCGGGGACCGGTATCGAACTAGGAACCTTGTGGTTTCTAGCCGAACGCTCTACCGACTGAGATATATTATGGACTCTGTCGTCGATTTCGACGTATGAGGATTCATACAATGAACACCCACACAGTGATTTGTTTATAGTGGTGAAGGCTTGTGTTGGACCATCCGCATATATATATATATATATATATATATATATATATATATATATATATATATATATATATTATATAACATTTCAAATAGAACTAATACCCTTGCGAAAGATATAAATCCAACTATTCTCCCTCCAGCTATGGGTAAATCGTAGGACAGGCTGCGCTTTAACCTTGGTATGGCAACCAGTCTAGGAGAGGGAAAACTTTGACTTCAAACCTGTTTAACTTAGCTTAAGAAATTGATCTTGTCTCGCATCCTGCTCGTGCGAACGATTTGGGTATATAGTTATAGACATAAAACCGACTTAATTTTCATCCAACGGATCATCAAGGTTAATGAATTCATTAAAACAATTAAACGTGGAAGTAAACAACATAATCAAAGTACCGCGTTTCAGTTAATCCTGATAATCTGATGGGGGAAACTTGAGTAGGTTTTCTACCTCTAACTTTTTCTAAATCCGCTCTACTAATGTATTGAACACTCTTATATTCTATATAATCCCACTTATTCGGTTTATTATTTAATCAACAGTCGAATTGGTGATTAACGTTCTTTCATTCCTTATTTTACCTCATTCTGTCGGATTCATTCCAACCCCCTTTTCTTCACACACACACACACACACACACATATATATATATATATATATATATATATATATATATATATATATATATATATATATATATATATATCGGAATACTTCGTTATTATAAATATTTTACAGACGCTGCCGCTGTCAATAACAACAAAGACTAAAGATCCGTTGAACAAGGAGCGACATTCATTTGAAAAAGGGAATCTAACGATCCCGAAAATTTATGATAACAAATAATAAAAAAATAAGTGAAACCAGTACTCTATAACATCGAGTTCCTTCATTTATTTCTAAATGCTTCATAATAACGCCCAACTTCAACATAAAACACACACAACACACACACACACACACACACATATAATATATATATATATATATATATATATATATATATATATATATATATATATATATATATATATAATTTGGAAACTAGTCGCCTAAGTGTGTTAAATACCTAATTGCAAAGTAAATATTCATTTTATTCATTCTTGATGGCTATTTTATTCAAACTCAATATTTTAAAAACAATTGTTTTAAACTCATTGTTCGATCTATTTAACCCATAGATGGGACCCTAACCGCTTCGGATCAGAGTGGACCTGAGAATAATGGCGATGAAGGGGTAATCCACACTCCCTAGAGCTCCAGAATTGAGACGATGGCAATGTGTCATTCTAGGCTTAGTAAAAAAGCAACATACAGACTCATATGCTGTGATAGAAGTAAAAGGACTAAAATCTATTTATTAATCTTGTTCCTTAATCTTCCAATCGTTATCATCTTACAACACCCCCTGGTTAAAAATGACATCGTCCAAATTGAAATGGTATTGCTTATCTGCTGAATTCTTATTTCTTATGAGTATCATCACCTCAGCAAAATAATGGACCATTCCGTTTTTATTAGAAAGAAAGGGAAGAAAAGGACATGCTACACTGAAAATAATATAAGAAAGAAAGAAATTGAGAAAGAAAGAAAAAAGAAAGAGAGTTGAGGAAAGGGGCGGAAGCGATAACGCGAATATGTTTCAATCGAACATAATGTAAATATGAAAAGAAAGAAAGAAAGAAAGAAAGAAAGAAAGAGATTGGGTGAGAGAGTTAAATCAAGATTATTATACGTTTTACATATTGACCCATTGCAATAGCTCTTAAGAAAACATATCAAACGTTGTAATAATTGAATTGTCATACTGTGTTATATCCACAGGTCCTGTTAGTTTAATCATGATTACATCTCAAAAGTTTTGATTTGTTAAGAAGAGGATCTGATAATCAACCTTCATCCGCTCCAGCCCGTGTCACTTTCCCGGGGGTGAGTCCAACATTTGGGGCCCAGTGTTGACACCCATGACACGCTAAGTAAAGGTAAATTAAAAAAGGAGGAAAAAAAAGAACCCACCCATGATAGAGTGGACGATACAAGACAAGAAAAAATTCAATCGGGTTTATAAATGCGATGTGATGATAAACTTGGGGGTCTTACCTGCCTCCAAAGTTTGGGGGGCGGGGGTTAACATGACAACCCCTCACCCCAGTCCTGTTAGACATGAATCAATAAGAACGACATGTGACATTTTATTAAGATAATAAAATCTATTTTAACATACAATTAGTGATATATAAAAAGTTTGCTTTAAAAAAGCGTATG
This sequence comes from Doryteuthis pealeii, assembly GCA_023376005.1. Taxonomy (NCBI): domain Eukaryota; kingdom Metazoa; phylum Mollusca; class Cephalopoda; order Myopsida; family Loliginidae; genus Doryteuthis; species Doryteuthis pealeii. The sequence goes on from CM042140.1 coordinate 145,986,886, forward strand.
TATTTTTTTCTTTCTAAAATATAAAAGGATTCTAAAAAAGGGGGGGGGCGGGTCCTTTCTTTCGATTCACGTCTTGTCATAGAAATTCTTTTTTTCTCCCCCCCCCATTTCTACTTTTTTTTCCTTCTCCATTTTTCCTTATTCCTTTCTTTCCGGCTTTATGTTGTAATTCTTCTATTATTTCTTTCTAGCAGGACTCGTGGATATACTACGATATGATAATTTAATCATTACAACGTTTGATATGTTTACTTAAGAGCTATTGCATTTAGTTCAATATGTAAAAAGTATAGTAATATTAATTAAACTCATTCTCACACTCTTTTTATTTATCTATTTCCTTCTTTTCATTATGTTCGATTGAAACAAAATAGCGTTATTACTTCTATTACTCTCTTTCTTTCTTTCTTTCTTTCTTTCTTTCTCTCTTTTTTCTTATAATATTTTTTCTGTCCTTTTTTTTTCACTTTAAAATTGGAATAGTCCATTAATTAGCTGAGGTGACGACACTCATAAGAAATAAGAATTATAAAAAAAAACAATTAATACACTCAATTAAAGAGGAATTAATAACTTTTAAATGAAATATTTAATATTAAACACGCAGAAAAAAAGACGCTCTAAAACGTTCTTGCGCATTTGTTTACAAAAAAGAATTGACCGGGAAAAAATGTCATGTGACCTCTCTTCTTATGGAGGACCTATGTTGATAAAAAAAAATTATCAAAAAAGGGAATTATCTGATTTTAATAAAATATTCTGTGTTGACTTATTAATCAATTTAAAAAAATGTTTTAATTACTGAATCGTTTCAGTCAAACTGATTCAATGGAAATAAATCGAAATTCCTAAAAATAAATATTACCATTGTTTTTTTTTCTACTATGGGAGGCAGTCCCATAGGAAAAAAATCATACCTAATTAATAGATAAAATTCATTTAAAATATCAAACACCAAATTTTAAGTTTCAAATGTCATATTTTTAGATTCTAAAAACAAATATTTATTTAATCGAAGTAAGGTAGATTAGACATCACTACCGTACCCAGGTTTCGTCCCATCCATATTACCTGAATACATTTAAACCTCGAAACCTCAATACAGAAAATAACATTTTCCAAAAAGCAAACTTTCAAATAAAGCCGAAACACTCGTATTTACTCGGATTGTCACAACAAGAGTAGATCACACAATTCAACGGAGAAACATTGAACAAAGATATCCTATATAAACTGTAGGGTGACTACGTAGATTGAACTCGCAACCTCCCAATCGTGGGTAGTGATTCGTAGTCAAGATTACTGTCACCTCCGTTGGCTGAAGTGGTTCGGCCGCTGAGAGACAGAAATGCCGAGGCGGTTTCTCTCGGGAGGGGTGCGGGGACGGTGGTGAAAATGGTTTATCAACGGAGAGAGAGAGAGAGAGAGAGAGAGAGAGAGAGAGAGAGAGAGAGAGTCAGTCTGATGGCACTGCCTGTAATGTGTGACGATAT
>CM042140.1:145993378-146010878 GCA_023376005.1 Doryteuthis pealeii
GTATTATTTCATTACGAATGTTTGTTATTACTTTTTGCTAAACAATTTAATCTCTCTGTCTCTGTCTCCCTCCTCTCTCTGTCTCTCTCTGTCTCTCTCTGTCTCTCTGTCTGTCTGTCTCTCTCTCTATATATATATACATATATATATTATTTATATTTTTGCTTGAAGGCATATATATATATATATATATATATATATATATATATATATATATATATATATATATATATATATATATATATATATATATATATATATATATATATACATATACATATATATATATATATATATATATATATATATATATATATATATATATATATACATAATCCCAAGATTGATAGTGAAGAAATATTCCTTACGGCATAGTAGTTTTTCAATTGCGGTAATTTGCAGAGCTCAATGTGTGCTCTTATTGTCAGAATCTAGGAGCAAAATTATATTAGGATAAAACAACAAAAAAGATTTAAGTTGATGGCATAATAGACTATTTCAGGGGGCCGAAAGGATTTATCTTTCGGTCCAATATCAGACTCTAAATGAGGAATCAAAATTGACTATTTCAGAGCATCTGAAAATGGGAACCGAAAGATCATTTCTCTAGGTACCTGAAATAGTCTATTATACTTTTTTATTTTCTTCCTAATTTATACACACACACACACACACACACACACACATACACACACACACACATATATATATACATACATATATATATATATATATATATATATATACATGTATATATATACATATATATATATAAATATATATATATACATAGATACACACGCACGCGCACACACGCACGCACACACACACATACACACGCACACACACACATACACACGCACACATATAAATATGGATATCAGTCTATGCAAATTTATCTCACTATTCATATATATCTATCTGTATATATATCAATATTAATCTATTCTTATCTATCTATTTATCACCCACTCTCTCTGTCTCTGTCTCTCTTTCTCGATATATATATATATATATATATATATATATATATATATATATATATATATAATTTTATGAGAATGAAAAAACAAATTTCATTTACGGCTTATTTTTTTACTTCCCTAAAATTACATACTGTCGGATTTACTTCCAACTTTTTCTTCACACACGCATATATATATATATATATATATATATATATATATATATATATATATATATATATATAAAAAGTCCTTTGAAATGCTTTTCTCTTTTTACTGCTTTCTACTCTACCCCTACCCTAATATCTCATCTCTATTTCTTTTTACAACACACAGCCTTTGTATTTTCCTCTCCGCAGTTTCAACCCCCTCCCTCCCCCTCACTTCTTCACTTCTTTCAGCTTCCACGTGTCGTCGTACCAGCCATCGCTTACTTTTACGCGACACCTCCACTCACGAATAGAAGGGAGGAGGGGGCGCGCTTTATTGTCACCTGCGTGACGTCACCAACAGTGACCAGCGAGCAGCCTATAAAAAGCAGCAGTAGCCGGCTAATCATCATCAAACGCTAGTTGTTTCGCCTTACAAGCGAGATGCGTCCCGGAGACGTCGCCCAGTCTTCTCTATTAATGAACGTTAACGACATAAAAAAGGAATTCTCTGCTGGGACATTCATTCTTCCAAGCGTCTCAATCTCAAACAAGAACATCACCGATGTAAACTGCAATTTCGGCCAAGTTCTTTCTCCATTGTCTAACCACTCGTCGTCACCCATCGCTATCACCGGGTTCGGATTTGACATTGAAACTACACCCGTGATGAGCACTACCCTTGATAGCCCTTCTTCCATGTCTTCCTTTTCACCTGTGTCATCGCCGTCCTGTTCGCCTTCATCTACTACCTCGTTTTATCCGTGTGCAACACCGGATAATAAAGATTTCCCTCAATCGCCGCTCCCATTGTCGTCGGTTGGCGTAAATACTTACTCTCCTGTGACTCCTTACTCTCCCATCGCCAATTCAGCTGTAAACAATGAAATGCCTTCTGATAGATGCCGTTCTCGGAATTTACAAACATCTCCAGCGTCAATTGTTTCTACGACCACCGGCGACTTAAGCTCAACAACTACGACCAGGCGTAAACGTTGTGCGTTCGAGAAAAACGGGATCTCACCGAAAAAGAAACGTTACACGAAATCCCGAGTGAGAAATCGAAATCCAGCTCTTGTGATGAAATTGAAAAAAAACCGAAGATTAAAGGCGAACGATCGGGAAAGATCCCGGATGCACCACTTAAACGACGCCTTGGACTGTTTGCGGGAAGTGCTTCCTAATTATCCTGAAGAGAGCAAATTGACAAAGATCGAAACGTTGCGATTTGCCCATAACTATATCTGGGCACTGACCGAAACGCTCAAGCTGATGGATACAGTGGAGTGGGGTCAAGATTCCGGCAAGAGTTTATCGAATCTTCCAGAGCGCTTACTCGGACACAGTCTTTTTGCTCGGCTATCCCAACAATCGTTCGATCTTTATCGTGAGACCGAGTTCAGCCGACAAGGGGGATTCCCGCAGAATTTCGTGTCGCAAATAGCCAACGGTATGGCCAGTCTACAACAACAACAACAACAGAGTAATGATGATGATGATGATGAAGATGATGATATGGATGATGATGATGATTACAATAATAATGACGACGACGATGATGATGATGATGATAATAGCAACATGAGTGGCAATAATAGTAATGATTGCACGATTGGTATCGTAACAAGTAGCAGCAGCAGCAGCAGCAGCAACAGCAGCGTCGACAGCAGCAACAGCAGCAACAGCAGCAGCAGCAGTGAGCGTAATAACAAAGACAGCAACAGTCATCGTGATAATATTGCCAGTCACTGCGATAACCAAACAAGAAATCACTATCATCATCATCACCACCACAACAATCAACATCATCATCATCACCACCACCATCATCATCATCGCCCACTTCACCGGCGACACCTCAACTCACAGCGTTCGCACGTCCAACCACCGACATGTCATCTATCCTCCCCTGAAGTGTCAACCGGACAAACTTTATTTAATTCATGCAAAGAAAATCACATCGAATATTTGACACTATAATTATTTATACAGCTCGATTCCTATATTTATACCGACACTAGTTCTCATGTTGTTCGCAGGAAAAGAAACAACGAAATATATTGTGAATGCCTAATTGTTTTAATAATATTGATATTTCGGACTGTTGTCCTCATCTTTATTGTGTATAAACATAATGTTCAGGCCATAGTAACATTTAATTACCTTAAAATAAATCATCTTCAGACGATTTCCTAAGAATTCAAACGTGGTTTCGGAGCTCAAATCGTTACCACTCACTCAAGGGTGTTTCAAGCAGCATAAATGACACCTGACTTATAGAAATCGTCTGAAGATGATTAATTTCAAGGTAATTAAAAAAGGGCAGTACCCGAGGATACTGTGGCATGAACGTTGTGTTTATAAACAATAAAGATGGGGACAACAGTCAGAAATATCAAAATGATTCATATCGAGCCTCATCTCATAAATACATACAAGTATAAACCTTATAGTTTATCTTAAAAAACAAACTCTTCTCACAAACCAATTATCTTAAACACATTTTCTTTCTCTTTCTCTCTTTTTTTTTTACACACATTCCATAAATCCCATCTTTAAAAAACTCTCAATCTTTCTCTCTCCCCCTTTTTTGTGGTCCAAACTTCCAGCATTCCATTTCTTCGAGAATCAATTCTTTGCATTTACTACTTTATATTTCATATAAACATTTTTTCTTTAAAAAGAAAACAAAAAAGAAAAAAAAAACTTTGTCTTTCTTTTATTTCTGAAAAAGAAATAAACCAAAACGATTACAAATATTGTGAAAATATTTTTTACAATTAATTCATCGTAAGATCTTGTAAGAATCTCGTTTTTTTAATCTTACAACTATTTTTATACAAAGAAAAAAAAGAAGAAAAAACATGAACCATTAACAATTTTGTCTATTGGCGCATGACTGACTTTTAAAAAAACCTTTTGTTTTTTTTATTCAATATAATTATTGATTGAAATAATTTTTTGTCGATAACTTTCTACGAAAGTTATAAGCAAAAACATCGTGAGCATCAAAGAGTCTTTTACTTAAAAAAACAAAACAAAACAAAAAAGAAAACAACGAACTGATCACAAGAAACAACGTGAGACAAATACAAACCAACAACAACAACAACAATAACAACAATCAACAACATTTTTAAAAACCAACTGCACTTACAATTCATTCATCAAATATTTATTCGAATTCCTTTTTTTTTTATCAATGAACAAAGAAATACGCTACAACATAAAATATAAACACACACACAATAAGATTTTTCTTTGAGTGCAAATTTATATGTGATGTCAAACGATCTTCCAGTGCCATTGAATGTAAATAATGTTTTATACAAATGAACAAATTAAAAAAAACAACAAAAATAAATCTCAATGAAATTAATTTGTCTGAGTTTTTGTTTTATTCTTTTCTTTTTAAATTTTGAATTGTATCATTTAAATATTTCGTAATTTATCAATTTTATTCATACAGGTTTTTTTTTTCGGTACAAATGCAGAATAGCGCGTAATATCATTAGAATCGCATTTTACGTATAAATAGCATTTAATGTTGGAAATTCCCGAAGTATCCTAACACTAACCCCTAACCCTAAAACTAACATTAACCCTTACCCTAACCCTAACGTCTCAAAGGTTTCGGGTATTTCCTTGAAATGTAATACTTTTTATACGTAATCTAATGATATTATCTCTTGCGCGCTATTCTGCATTAGTACCAATGCTTTTTATACGTCATCATCATCATCATGTCACCTAGTAGCACGGATATCAATGACAATCTTTTGTCAACCGTCCCTATCATTCATTGCCCTGGGAGGTCCTCTACGCAGCATTCAGTATCCGCGCAGACTTGATCTATGTACGTCTTTGCTAGTCTATGTACGTCTTTGCCTACTCTGGCGTGCCCATGGGATGGCTTCCATAGAAGAACGTCACTAATGAGTTCATCCTTGCTTCTCCAGCAGTGCCCAACGTGTCTTATTATCTCTTGCGCGCTATTCAGCATTAGCACTGATGCTTTTTATACGTAATCTAATGATATTATATCTTGCGCGCTATTCTGGATTAGTACTGATTTTTTTTTTTTTTTCAGAACGTTCCATTGAGCGATTTTTATTGACCTCCGATTTTCAAACTCATTCAAATATCGATTTGAATTTGATTTCTAATTATTTTTCTTCTTTTAATAATACCTTATATTTATTCTATATATAAACATAACTTTTTATATGCGCAGAATTGAATAACTGGTACCGATTTGTTATTTAAAAAACAAAAAAACAAAAAGAAATAAAAACAACAACATACGTTTACGTATCATTTTTATTTTCTTTCATTTTCTCTGTAAAATTTTCTTGAAAGACTGTTAAAAATCAGACGACATTATTTATCGACATTTTGCTCGTGCAATTTCATTCATAAATAACCTCAATTTATGAATGAACTGAATTTCTGTAAAGCGACGAACACACGAACACACACGCACACACGCATATTGAGCGCAGTGTGTAATCTAATTTGTCTCTTTATATTTTAATTTCTTTGTAACCGAATGAAAGTGTGGTGCCTCTGTGTGTGTGTGTGTGTGTGTGTGTGTGTGTGTGTGTGTGTGTGTGTGTGTGTGTCCGCCATACTACAATCCAGTTTAACTTACTATGCAAATATTATACCGTCTTTTGCTGTGACATTTTCATGTGTATACAACATTCTATATCGCACATGAAATTAATTTTTAAAGATCAATTTAAAAAGATCAATTTAAAAAAATCAATTAAAAACTAAAATCAATTAAAAAACTAAAATCAACTTAAAAATCAATTAAAAAAATTAAATCAATTAAAAAAAAATCAATTCTATAACGCAGACGAATCAACTAATCGATTAAAAATGGTTTCTTTGTAATTAACTAGTAATCGCAATATTTCAAGTTTTATGGTTAAAAGGCGTTGGTATTAATGTTGTTGTCAGTTTTACTTAGAAATAATTCAGAATAATCCTAAAACAATGTTTCATTTTAATTTCATATCACAAAACAACGGAGTCTTACTGTAGGTTTTTTTTTATTTTGATTCAGATTATAATCTTTATTCGATAAGATTTCTCCTACGAGCGGAGAAAGTTGTTTATATCATAATACGGGGTCATACATAATTAATATTGAGCATTTAATATATATATATATATATATATATATATATATATATATATATATATATATATTATAAATCATCCATATATACAGAGTTTCGACGTTTCACATCTCACCAGTGTGGCTAGACACAGCTACTACCTACAACCAGGAGCGAAACTCGACTTTTCATCAGCCCGATTTGTTACCCTCTATCCCATCGAGAGCTGCCCTTAAGGAGCGGTATTTTAAGTATTGAATACATACATTTGCTTATATATTATCCACTCACCACACACACACACACACACACACACACACACATATATATATATATATATATATATATATATATATAATATATATAGTTGATTCTATATTAGTTGATTCTATATATATACATATATATATATATGGAAGTAAGATGAGGAAATTAATCCGACAGTATGTAGAGAAAATTAAGTAAAACAAACACAGGATGCGTTGAATTGGAATTTTTAAAAATCTAATTCACCGCCTACAAAACATCGTTCATCTTCTATCCAAACAAATTCTTAGTCCTGAAGAAGGTTTCCACTGTAAAACCGAAATACTCGAGGATCGGCAATAAATTTTCCATCCATCGTAACATCCTGTGTTTGTTTTTCTAAATATTCTCCACACGCGCCGCGCGCGCGCACACACACACACACCACACACATATATATATATGAGGTAAGGAAAAAGGAACCTCATATGTCGGATTTACTCCAACCCTCCTATCTTCATATATATATATATATATATATATATATATATATATATATATAAAGACGATTGCGTAGCGTCCAATTTCTTTATCTGCATCTGTGCGAGTGGCTGAACAGGCGAATTTTTTAATGGCAATCTCTGATGCAGTGACTGCACACATATAGTGATGCTTTCTGGTGTTGTTGTTGTCTCTCCTTCCTTCTGGCTCTCTTTGCTGTGGCGGCTACTTTCCTCTCTGTTTCACTTCTTTTCGTACCTTGTATAACAAGGAGGCGCCAGTTTATTTTTGCAACAACCTCCCATGTGTTGGTGTTAATTAGGCATGTCTTCATATTTTTCTTGCAGACGCCTTTGAAGCGTTGGCGTGGTCTCCCTAATGTGTTATATATCACTAAGAAATAAAGGTTTACATAATATATGGTATGGTTAATTTGCATACTGGTTTTAACAAAACCGGGTTTGATAAATAATTACTTGGTGTTATTGATCTCTAATATGTTTGTTTTGTTCTCCAACGTATTAAAATCAATCCTATTAATGATTCTATTGAGAAACCAATTAAAATATATTCAAAATAAGTGTAATTTTTCATGTGTCATTTCATTTCGTTAGTCTTACTAATTTAAAATATTTAATTAGATTAAAACTTAAATACTTTACGGGGGGGCGTATATTCTTGCTAGTTATATATTAGCATTTCAGTCTCAGAAGACTATAATATAGTTCTTGTGCCTCTAAGTTTACAGCGCCTCCTGTGACGGTGAAGTCCAATGTTTGAAAAACATTCTCGACCACAGATGGCGCCGCTTTCTTCTGGACCACTTCATGGTGTTGCGTCAGGGTGACTTCAGGCATGAACAGTCCTCTACGGAGAGCCTGCCGCCACCGAGGGCGGTCCTGAGCCAAATTTTCCCAGCTGAAAGGGACAATGCCAAAGCACCTGAGATCATTGTTGCAGACTTCCTTGAAACGCAACCAGTATTCCAACTAGTAATTATAATTATATTAATGGTATAACAGAGTCAAAAATAATGTTTTGATGTGTTCATGAAAGATTATTTTGAATAAAGGTCTTTAGATAAACGAATGTACTTTTGATACTTTCAATATATATATATATATATATATATATATATATATATCGGTAGAGCGTTCGGCTAAGAATCACAAGGTTCCTGATACCGACCCTCGCCAACTCAGCGTATGAGTAGCACAGTGTTCTATGCGGTAAAGTGAGGAGCTGATGGTAGATGTGGCGCTCCACCTCAAACGTTAAGATAATCTTCTTGGTCTAGCGCTAGTTAAAAGGGGATAGACTCCCTCGCTGTCTGGCTGATACCGACATTAGGCCACCCCGACGATATATATATATATATATATATATATATATATATATATATAGGATGTCCCAAAATAATGTATACAATTTTATTGTCCGATTAAGGGAGTAAAATCGCTAATGTAATTTTTATTTGGAGTTAATGTTTTTTTGTTCAAGTTAATATTTTTTATTTTTTATTGAAAGATGATTTGAATGTTGCAAATTATTAGAAAATTATTTACTAAGGAGAACTACTGTGAGATTTGGTGATATTTTAACAAAAAAACTGGATAAGTCTACAGTATATCAGCACCTATTTGACATGTATGGAACAATACAATACCCGTGACAAATAAAGTCCACAGACTTTTGAATAAGTGTTATTATTATTATGATGTATCCAACTTGTTGTGAAGTATTCAAACACATCAAGACAAAACCAAACCTGACAATATGATAGCTGATTATAAGGCAGTTATTGACGCTGAATCCAAAAATCAGACTCATTTTTTCTCATCATCATCATCATGTCGTGCAATTAGCACGGATATCATTTACAATCTCTCGCCAACCCTTCCTATCATTAATTGTGGCAGAGCGGTCCTCTGTGCAGCATCCAGCATCCTTGCATAGTTGGTCAATGTAGGTCCTTGGTGACCGGCCTATACTAGCATGTCCATGTGTTGGCTTCCACAGGAGAACGTCGCTTATAAGCTCGTCCTTGCTTCTCCAGCTGTGTCCAGCATGCCTTGTCCGTCTCACTCGAATGGTTTGTGAGATGGGGGACAGGTGGCCATACAGCTGCTTCCTTGTGGGGTGCTGTTTACACGACTTGTTCAATACCACACGCAGCATTCTTGTGCAGGTCCCATCTAGCTTATTCTCAAGGCGCTTCGATAGGGACCAGGTGGTGCAGCCATACAGCAGTACTGATATAACCACAGCCTGGAAGAATTGTCGCTTTAACTTGTCAGTGAGATCGGATTTCCATATGACTGATAATTTGTTTGTGGCCGCCCATGCCTATCCTATTCGTGTATTAACATCGCTTTCTGTGGATGAGATATTACTACCTAGGTATATTAATTGTTCTACTTGCTTAATAGGCTTACCGTCGAGTGTGGAGATGTATCCTTTCTTTTTGAAACTCATGAAATCAGTTTTATCAGAGTTCACGTAGAGGCCGATATTCTTTGTTGCCTTCTCAATGCTATGCAGTAGTGACTCGGCCTGTGCCGGTCTATCTGCAAAGAGTGCTATGTCATCGGCGTAGTCTGCATCTGTGACAGTCTGTGCGGGATATCGCTTGCTTCTTGTCTTTTTTAGCGTGAGACTTTTTTCTTTTATGGTATCTAGTGATGTTCGGAGTACATAGTCTAGGCAAATTATAAATATATATGGTGCTAATGTATCTCCATGTAGGACTCAAGCGGTGATGTCAAATAAATCTGTGTCGCCATCAGGTGAGCGTACCATTGCTTTAGTGTCTTTGTAGAGCATCATTATAGCGGCAACCGTTTCTTTGGGGAGACCGTATGCTAGTAGTATTTGTCCCATTTTCCCTCTGTGTATGGAATCAAATGCCTTGAAGAAATCTACGAATAGCAGTGTTGCCTCTAGATTCTTTGCTCGAACTCCTTCTATGATCCGTCGTATAGTCAGGATCTGAGAGGTTGTGGATCGATTTCTGCGGAATCCATTTTGGTTTTTCCTAAGGGTTTTCTCTATTTCGGGTCGGATGCGATTAAGAAGAAGGGCATAATATATCTTAGCAGCAATAGCAGTAAGAGTTATACCTCTGTAGTTTTAAGCGATTCCGAGGTCTCTTTTTGGGGGGAATGGGAGGATGCAGCCTTTCGTCCATTTATCTATTCTATTTTGTCTATATACTGCATTGCATAGCCTAAACAGTATGTCGTTGAACTTTCCCATCTTCCATACACCAGGGAGTATTTCGTCAAGCCCTGCAGCTTTTCTACATTTTAGCTTCTTTAAGACTTCGTTGAGTTCTTCTGTTATGAAATCCCCCAGTTTGATGTCTAATTGTCTATCTACGATCTTTTGGGTGTTATTTTCTATGATTTTAGGAGGATTCCCCAGAAGTTTCTGGAAGTGGTCTTTCCATTTCTGAAGTCTATCTTTTTGGCTGGTTGCTTTTAGCTTTGATGTAGAGGTACATTTCCTACCACTAATTTCATTTACTGCTTGCCATACAAATCGCGACTGTCGGACTTCCACTGATTATCTGATGTTATTTTTAACATCATTTTTTCTTAAAATCAGCTATTATATATTCAACCTTCATAATCGACCTTCATCAGAGTGAACATTTATTTTGAATGAAAAATAAATGTTCACTCTGATGAAGGTCGATTCTTCTATGTGTGCGAAATATTTTCACACACATAAAATGACCGAAACACATGTGTAAGTGATATCGATTAATGTGATATCGATTAAATTCATTTTATCCATCTACATTTCTTTTCTTTACTCATTTTTCCTCATATTGTCGGATTCTATTCCTTTTCCATTTTCACACACACACACACACACACACACACACACATATAATATATATATACTGAAAATGGCAAGACAGAGAAAAAAGGGCACTTCTAATACCCAGTGCACTCAGCCTCACGACGCTCATCTTTGCATTACCTGCGGGATTGTTTGCAAGTCACTGGCCAAGACCAAAAGAATTATTAAGAAGCTTGAAAGAAAGAATAATAAAACTTGTTTAATAACTGGCTGGACTAAAGAGTCACAAGAGGCACAAACACAAATAGCTGAAGAAAAATTGATAATGTAAGTTGATGGATACTCATACGTCGAAATCGACAAGACAGTACATCTATATATATATATATATATATATATATATATATATATATATACTATACCTTGATAATGGTTCGAATAGAAAACGAAAGTACTTGGTCTGCCAATGATAGCTCTTTCGGAGAAATCATTAATGCCTTTCAAGATTGTAAGACCAAAAGAATTATTGAAAGAAAGAATAATAAAACTTGTTTAATAACATTTGTTTGAATATATATATATATATATATATATATATATATATATATGTGTGTGTGTGTGTGTGTGTGTGTGTGTGTGTGTGTCTGTGTCTGTGTCAGTTGATATGTGTACTGGTAGTCGTGCAACATTGAGCAAGTTCGTATAATATTATAACAGAAGTGAATTCGATCCTAACTGGGTGACCTACACTTGCATCTTTTTCTTCTTATAACCTCTAATTAATGAATACTATTATAGTGAATTCTATTCTCACTAGTTTGCTCCATCCTACTGGCCTTGTGGCAAACTATGTTAATCTCTGTAAAGAACTACGATTATGGATTCGATTCTTACTGGATACGTAACATTAGTTGGTTTGTGACTTACTAGTTAATGTTGAATAACAAAAAGCAACAGCCTACAAAAATAAACTGTATGGACGCTTACCTCCTATCACTCTAAGTACGACGAACAAGACATGATTGACACTGCTGGAGAAGAAAGGACCTACTCATAAGGAGGGATAAGGACGCCTACACATGGACACATCAGTTTAGGCTAATCGGCAAAAACCTATCAATCAGCTCTGTGTGGAGTGAGGACTGATCGGGACAGTTAGGGAGAGAGATTCATGGGAATCCGTGCTCTCAGCATGATGATGATGGTGATGATGATGAAATATTAATCAAATTTTGAAGTGAATTTTAGTCGGTGTTCAAGTTAAGTTTAGAATTGCTGATTTGCAAAATTGACAGGTTCTTTCTATATTTGGCGCAACACAATCTTACTATTCTTCCTATTTGGCTTTTGTCAGTCTAATATAAGCTTAATAAATATTTATGTACACAGGCATGTGTTTTTATCAAGCCCTACCGCCTATATGATTGTCCCAACACTATTGTCTTTATGGCAAGCCCCCCCCCCCAATCCTTCTTATCATATATGAGCTAAAAGGGGGCGGTTGACAATTTTAATGTCCTGGGTATGACATTAAACTCTATCTGATAGTGAAGTTCTAATTGGGAAACACTGGGGAATGTGGAGTACCCCTTTATCACCATTACTCCCAGGTCTACTTTATGGGTTAAATTGAACAAAATCAGTTTTTAAAAAATGTGTTTTGAAAAAAGTAAGTTATAAAAAACTCAGTACTCATTAAGAATGAATAAAACAAAACGTCTTCAGCAAAAAGGTTGACATGCCGTAAAATCCAACCAACCAGCCAACCATCCAAAGCTGACAAGTTCTTTCTATTAGTGGCGCCACACAATCTTACTATTCTTCTTATTTGGCCTTTTGCCAGTCTTATATAAGCTTAGTAAATGTTTATGTACACCGGCAAATCTCTCTCTCTCTCTCTCTCTCTCTCCCCCCCTCTCTCTCTCTCTCTCTCTGTATGTGTATTAGTCGGTTGGTGTTTGACCGTGTGTCTGTCTGTTCCTTTTTCAAATCCAAAATGTCTTTGTCTTTCTTTCCCTTTTTTATCGTTTCAACTTCAAACATCTCCTATCTCTTTATCTTTCTGATTTCTATGCATTTTGTCAACTAATTCATTAACTTACATAATAGCCAATTCTCTTCAGTCAATTAACCTCTTCTTTAATACCAATTTTACTTCCATTACCGACCGCAACTTTATTTAACATTATCTTTACAAAGCCACCGCTCTTTGAACTGACAAAAATCTATTTTCATCTTGAAAGAACACCAATAGACTGAGTATCAATTTCAATCAACAACAGAGAAAATGTTTCGAACCGTCACAACAATTAGATTTATTGACTTAGACGATAAAAACAAAAATTTCTTCATTCGAATGTGCAACATTCTTAAATATTGACAATCATCAGCATTATCTTTTAGATGAGTTTTCACACCAGCGTTTGCTGATGGGTCTTTCGTTGGAGTCTGAGTGACAACAAGTCTCCCCAGGTCTCCAGGACTCTTTTGGGTATTCTGGTCGATTGCAACAATGCAGTAGTCTGGATGGTCTCAATTTACCCTTTGATTTCCAGTTCCTCCAGTCTTTTTTCCAAGTTTATTGGGACCGTTCCAAGTGCACCAACTACAATTGGTATCACTTTCACCCTCATATTCCACAGCTTTTCCATTCTCTGGCAAAGTCCAGGTATTTGTCCATCTTTTCGTTTTCCTTCATCTTCACCCTGTGATCTGCTGGAACTGTAAAGTCAACCAGTTGACAAGTTCTCTGTTTTTTGTTAATCATTATTATTATTATTATTATTGTTGTTATTGTTGTTATTATTATCATTATTATTATTATTATTGTTATTTGCAGGACATGTGGGAAAATACCACAATATGATGATTTGATTATTATGTTTGATATGTTTACAGAGCCATTGCAAAATACTTCAATATGTAAAAAGTATAATAATCTTGATATAACTCTCTCTCTCTCTCTCTCTCTCTCTCTCTCTCCCTCTCTCTCTCTCTCTTTCTTTTTTTTCTTTCTTTCCTTCTTTTCATCTTTTAATTATGTTCAATTGAAACAGATTAGCGTTATCACTTCACGGAACTTCGAACTGAACCCTTTATTCAATCCACGGAGGTAGACTGTTCTCATTCTGTTAACTATGACTGGGTACAAAAGTTAAGCTGTTCTATGTTTAATTGTTCTATGTTAATGTCGCCCTTGGCCAGGATTGAACCTGCAACCTCCCAGATGAATATCACTTAGAACTGAGTTAACTCAACCCTTATATCCGTTGCGCCGAATGTTTAACTGGACTCCCGATTATGACATAAAGCCTCCTGTATTCGACTTGAAGGTTCCCGCGTTCGGGTAGGTTCCCGAGTTCGACAAGAAATATATGAAGGAGGTCGGAGAGTATATCGACCGAAACGTTGTGTATATAACAATAAAGATGTGGACAATAGTCTGAAAAATCCAAATAATACAAATTATCAGACTTCATTACAAAAATTCAAACAAATTTCATCCGTTCTAGTATTCATTTTGTTCCCATTGAGTTTCAGCCGAATCATTCTTCGTCTTTCTTCATGTGTGCATGTAACATTGCGTGTTCGCTTAAAAGAAATGAAGTTGTAGATAAATCTCTATATGTTATGTGGTGGGGTCCATTTGGAAATGTCTGTATGGTCAATTTGGAGGAGTTGGTGTGTCATTTGTAATATTCGTCATATTGTTGTCATCCTTCCGTCTGCTAAAAACGATGGCGTAGTGTCCAAAACAAAACAAAAATGAAATTACGTAGCCTGGGTGGATTGATACGGAAGATGTGCTGTTGTGCAAGCAGCAGATTCTCCTTTCCACACTGCCGTTGTGGCACAAAGGAAAGGTAAGAGACCAATGGGTTTTGGCAACGGCAGTGTTACAGGAGCTGCTGGGTATCGCTGAAATTCAACGTTACACCACCTTTTGGACTCCAGCTCCAGATTTGTTTTTCGGGGTTTACTCCCTAGACTTTCATCGAGATTATGTAATACCGCTCGGCAGCGGTGATTTTTTATAAAATATTTTTCCTTGTCCTAGATGGGTTGACAACCAGGGCAAAGGAGCCGCATCTTACCAATTTGGGGGTTATGTGTGTTGTAAGTACCCCAATCTTACTTCTGTCGGTGTGAATGGTCGTTGGTTCCCCTAGAGCTCATCCGTTGTTTGTCAGTTCCTGTTTTTTGTGATGTTGGTGTTTACTCACCCTCTTCACTAGAACAACCGACACGTACCCGTTGAGAGTGCCAGTTTAGTTGCTTGTTAGATATCTAAGTTTTAACTTAGTATAAGACCACAAGTTAGCTATCAGCATCAAAGAGTTTACAGCGAGTGGAATGTATGGTTGACTCAATTCTTTGGCTTTTGGGGGGGGAGGGGGTTGCAGAGAGACGGAGAAGGATCTAGTTCTACTGGGATAATACAAAGTCATTTATTGTTCTACTTATTTCTTGGCTAGATCTGGTTGTTGGGTCTCTGCTCTTCTGGATCGGAGTAGCTGGGAATGTCTGTGTAAATTGGTGGATCTGTTGTTGGGTTGGATTGCATTCTCGCTGTTCTTTGAGTCTCTAACAACTTAGGAATCTTTTGGGGTATATTGTCTTGTGCCGTTGGTAGTTTTTAATAACAAACACAAAGCATTCTTTTTTTTTCAGAGCTCATTTATTTCATCCCAAGTAAAATGCCTTGGAGAACAGACACTCATTTTACACCAGTTCTCTCAAATACTCAGCCCCGACCCAAACTCTTCACTCTATCTTTCACTCTCATTCTCATTCTCACGTTGTGCCGACCAATCCAAAACCAACAGGTAGCTTTTCACATGTCATCCCAAAATTCCTTTGGCACAATCGACCAATGAGAAATTAACAGTTCACCTTTCGTACGTCATCCCAAAATCTGTGTATTATTCCAATAAAATTCTCCATCCCATAATTTTACTCGCTATTCGAAAAATTCAGTAACGATTTCTATTTGGATTTCAATGTGGCTTTTGTGTTTCATTGCAAAAAACAAAGAATTAAATTCTTTGTTAGATAACAAATAAACTGATAACATCTTCACATGTAAAAAATGTCAGAATTATTATTGCTGAAATATTAAGACCTATAACACAAACGTTGCTGTTGATGCTCTATATTTTCTGATTGTTATTGCATCATCCTCTTTAAAAAAAAAACAACTGGAAAGTGTTCGTGTGAGTTGCCTAGAAAACCATCAGAAATCAACTAATCAACTAAAGAGGGGAAGTCAAAAGTTTCAAATTCCTCACCAAAACTGGAAAGAAACGATTGAAAAGAATAACTTTCAACTACATCTATTTTAACACATTTTTTTATTCAATCATTTTTTCTATATAACAGGTACTACTTCTCCGGGTCAGAGTGGTCCTGGGAGTAATGGTGATGAAGGGACACTCCACATTCCCCAGAGCTCCACAATTGGAACTCTTTACCATCAGATAGGCTTTAACGGGTGAACAGGTGTAGAGTATTTGCGGTCTTAATCCCGACATTTAAATTGTTAGGACAACATACGCGTCTTTATGGCTGTTTTTCTTTTTTCTTTTTCTTTATCTTTCTTTTTCTTTTTTTAGTAAACATACGTGTGTCTGTGTGCCACGTGTGTACACGTGCCTATATCCAGTGTGGAGACATGTAAATATGTACGGAAATTAAGAGGGACTTGAACACATACATATACACTCTAGTGCGTGAGTGTTGTGTGTGTGTGTGTGTGTGGGGGGTGTTAGCGGCGGCGCACACTTATAGTCATAAAATGGGATATAAAATGGGTCGTTATTCGGCGCGTCATTCGGTCATATAGGGTCAACAAAGGGTCGGTACTTAAATCATTTGGTTGGGAACGGACTTGATCCGCTTGGTCAATACTTATAGTGGTCAACAACGGCGACAGGACGGCCAACAACAAGATGCAGGAGAGAGAAGAGAGAGAGAGAGAAGAGAGAAGAGAGAGAGAGAGAGAGAAGAGAGAGGGGATAACCAGGTGATGGAGATGGTCAGGGGGGGTGGGGGTATGCAATCGGGTAAGGTAAAGATGAAGGATGGAATCTGTCAAAGCGATAAATAATGAGAAATAAACAACCTTAAGCCTTAAAATTTCTTTCTTTCTTTTCTTTTCTTTCTTTCTTTCTTTTTAATTCTCTTTCTTTTTTCTTTTTTTTCTTTCTAATAATTCTTCTTTCTTTTGATTCTTTCTTTCTATTTCTCTCTTTCTTTTCTTTCTTTCTTTCTTTCTTTCTTTCTTTCTTTCTTTCTTTCCTTCTAATACCGTTTCTTTCTTTCTTTCTTTTCTTTAAAATAAATCTTATAATAATCCATGTCACTCCTAACTCCCCCCCCCTTTTCCCATTGGATTAGACCAACCACAACCAACGTCGTTTATCCAAATAATCAAATACTGACGAACACCTTTGGCGGCTTTCGGCGTTTTGGTTTAAGTAAACAATGTGAATTCTCATAAAGAAATAGAAATAGTTCTTTTGAATTATGTTCAACTAAAGTCATTGCCGTAAGATATTTAAAAGAAAACCCACTTTTGACTTTCAGTTGTTTTTTTTTTCTATTTAACCCATAGATGGGACCCTAACAGGAGCTGTCACTCCGGTTCAGAGGAGTATTGGTAATGAAAGGGTACTCCACATTCCCCAGAGCTCCACAATTAGAACTT
>CM042140.1:146015878-146020878 GCA_023376005.1 Doryteuthis pealeii
AAATAGAAAATGTCCTTAAATTAAAGTATAAATGAGAAAATTAAATAAAATAATATGTAAGTTAGTGGAAACCTGTTTAAAACATTTTTAAACGGTAAAATATAAGTTAAACCTAGATCAGAAAAGAAAACTCATTATAGTAAGATATTTTGGAGATTATCCCCATTTTTTATTGATCGGGTCCATATCAATTTTTTTCAGAATACTTTTTATCATATTTTTTTAATTTCTGGAGAGCGTGGAGAACTTCTTCATCACCATTACTCCCAGGTCCACCCTAAAAGAAGGATTTAAAGACTTATTTGTCATGTG
The DNA here is from genome assembly GCA_023376005.1 of Doryteuthis pealeii. Taxonomy (NCBI): domain Eukaryota; kingdom Metazoa; phylum Mollusca; class Cephalopoda; order Myopsida; family Loliginidae; genus Doryteuthis; species Doryteuthis pealeii. The sequence continues at coordinate 146,016,191 of CM042140.1, forward strand.
CGGCCCTAATAACAGACATATGTAATCCATGCGGCCCTAGGGGGCTACTCAGTTTGATATGCCTGCTGTAGATAACCAACCCACAATTAGCCTGGCTATGACGTTAAAGGAGTGGTAGTACCTGTTAGGGTCCCATCTATAAGTTAAATAGAAAAAATAGTTTTTAAAAAACTATCAAGAATGAATAAAACAAAACGTATTCCACATGAAATTACCCAACAAGGGTTGACATGCCGTAAAATCCAACCAACCAACATTTTTTTTATCAGAATTCTTTTGTCAATTTTTTTTCAGAGATCTCTCATCATATTCTTGGTTGCTGAGGAATAGACGCCAAACATGGATTTGTAAACCTAAAAATTCGATCTTGAACTTTTACCAATTTTTGAGGAAATTGCATCAAAGATCAGAGACAAAAATACATAGACAAAAAAATCCTCGGTTTTGCAAAATTTGGCCAAAAAATTGATGAGAAAATCTAACAATTTCAATATTTAAACCAGGAAATGTCATTTTATTTCATCAAAATGAAATTAAATATCAAAATTATAACTAAAGTTCAAATTAGAAATATCCCCCCCCCCCATTATTGCAAAACCGAAGATTTTTCAGTGCATTTTTGCTTCGATATTTGATTCCATTTCCTCAAAAATTGGTACAAATTCAAGATCTAATGTTTGGTATCAGTACTTAATAGACAAATACACAACTTTCGGTGTTTCATGGAATTCGATATTTAAAAAAAGTGAAACATCGACCTACTCTAAGTCACAATCCCTGCTAGTCTATCTATCTGTGTGTGAATCTGTATGTCCGGAGGAAACTTCGAAAATAAAACAATTAACGACAAAGTAAATATATATACACATTAAATATCATCAGGGCTTGGTTTTTGAGCAAACATAATAGAGATTTGATTTATATTCGTGAAGATAATTAAAAAATAAAATTTAAATGATAACAGCATGGATTTTTTTTTTCATTTAATATTTTAGATAGTAGACATTAACATTTCTTTTCAGAATAGCTGGATGAATGCAAGGTCTATTTTATTTTACATGGGGATTTAAATGGGGCATCCCACGAGGATTCAACTCACGATTCAGTAATAATGGATCTGCGGGACTAACTTTAAAAAATTCCCCCTCTATCCAGGCGACGCCGGGTAGCCGCTGCTAGTAATATAATATAGCGAGGCACTTGGAAGTGAAAGTATCATTAGATTACGTATAAAAATCATTGGTACAAATGCAGAATAGCGCGCAATAAATAATATGATTAGATTACGTAGTATAAAAAGCATTGGTACAAATGCAGATTGGCGCGCAAGAGATAATATCATTAGATTATGTATAAAAAGTATTACATTTCATTACATTTTACAGAAATACCCGAAACGTTTGAGACACTAGGATTAGGCTACTTTAGGAGTTTCCGAAAATCGTTACTAATGCACAATAGCGCACAAGAAATAATATTATTAGATTACGTATACAAAGCATTACATTTCATTACATATCACGGAAATACTTGAAACCTTTGAGACTCTAGGGTAAAGGTTAGGGTTGGGCTACTTTGGGAGTTTCTGTAATCTAATGCTATTTATACGTAAAATGCGATTCTAATGATATTATCTCTTGCGCGCTATTCTGCATTTGTACAAAAACCAGTGTTTATTTCTTATCGAATTTTTAACGAGCCTCACTAACTTAAATAAAATCTCAAATTGTTCAGATGTCAGACTTGTACTTTCCCTACTAAGTGCTACAAACCCACAAGTGTTCTCGTCATCAAATGCTGGTTTTGTGAGGCTCCGTTGTTGGTTTTATCAAGTGAATTTCTTCTTTATATAGTTTTTTTTTTTGTTTTTTTTTTGTTTTGTTTATTTTTTTTTTACCATTGACAACTAACAAATGTTACAATCACGACTACAAAAAGAAAAAAGAAAAAAAAAAAAGAAAAAAAAGAATTACCCTGATATTTCAAACCATCTGCTGTGTTCATCAAAGAGTCGCCCAAAACTCATTTTTTAAAGCCAGCTATAAAATATAACGGTAGAGGCACGAAATCGACCGCAGAGTAAAAACTTACTCGACTCTTTTTCTTTTCAGTTTTTGTTTTGTTTCAAGCAGTGCGGGTTTTATCAGCGTTCAGTGACATTAACCGGAAATGGTGATGCGGGCGGCTGAGGAAAATTATCGGCTCCTTAAGGAGGAATAGTAGTAGTAGTAGTAGTTATTATAGTGACCATCGAAGAAATATAAGGGATCAGTTTATTTGATTGTTTTTGTGTTCGATAGTCAAATAGTTTGAATTAAAGCAAAGACATCAAAAGTTGACATTATTTTTCCTTTGGGTTTTTTTTTTGTTTTCTTTTTTATCTTTTTTTTTTATTTTTCTTATTCATTTTCATTTTATTTTATCTTTGATTTATTTTTTCGTTTAACGCATCTGAAAATAAATAGAGAGAAGAAGTTTAATAGCTAAAAAATTACTACTACTACTACTACTACTACTACTAACACTACTCCAACTCCTCCTCCTCCTCTCCTCTACTACTATACTACTACTACTAGTACTAGTACTATTATTATTATTATTATTATTATTATTTTATTATTATTAACCACTGGTTATAATGCGTTGGTAAAAAATAATGTTTTAAAAAGGAAACGCACCCTCAAATATATATATTAGTTGACCTTTCACCGTTTAGCGTAAAAAGTCTGTTGTTTACAGACTTGAATTCTCTGGTGATTTGTAAAAACATACACCCTGTAAGTTTGTATCAATTAATTGTTCGCCCCTGACTGACAGTCCCCGAGGCCCGGAGGATAGGGAGCTTGACAGACGAAAATTCTGTCGTGTTTCGCTCCCGGCTAGAGGTAGCTGTTAAAAATGTCGAGCCGCATTAATGAGACGTAAACGTCGAAACACGTGTCTGTGGATGACTGATATATATATATATATATATATATATATATTAATGTTGATTATGATTTCACACTCATAACTTCAAGTCTTGGTAGTCCAATCATCAGATGAGAAGTGGTTGAGATGTAAAAACCAGTCGTGAAATATATATATATATATATATTTAAAAAGTATGAGAAGGACTAAAAAAAATGTGGAACACCAGAAAGTGAATGAGAAAGAGAAAACATGAGTATGAGAGAGAATTAGAGGAAAATGATTTATCAAATTTTAAAAATTACCGAGAACTCGTATAGTAAAATGTTTGTCGGAGAGAACTCCAATCTCGGACAATCGGCTGATCCGTCAAGCCCTAGCATCTATATGATTGTCCCGGCCGTATTGCTCTAATGACAAACTACCATCCTATATATGCTAAATGGCGATTACTGGGAGTCTTAGTTTCTATCACCCACATGATTGTCCTAACTCTATTGCCCTTATGGCAATCTCCGACCCTTTTTATCATATATATGTGCTAGAAGGCGGTGGCTGAGGGCATTCGTGTCCTGGGTATGACGTTAAACTCTATCTGATGGTGAAGTTCCAGTTCTGGAGCTCGGGGAATGTGGAGCACCTCTTCATCACCATTGCTCCCAGGTCCACTTTGAACCGGAGTGGTAGTACGTGTTAGTGTCCCATCTATGGGTTAAATAGAAAAACATGAGTTTGAAAAAATGTGTTTAAAAACTTGATTACCCACGAAGAATGAGTACAACAAAACGTCTTCGGTATAAAATGACCCAATAAGGGTTGACATGCCGTAAAACCCAACCAACAAGCCAGCCAACCAATTAGGCTAGGAAAGTTAACCAATTGATATCATTCAAATTTTGTCATTATTTACAGAGACACTTATTCCTTAGTCCCGATCAAAATGTTGTTTGCTTAACATCTTATTATAATGGAGATTGTGTGTTTTTCTGTCTGTAACCGAAACTATATTCCTACTCAAGTCACAATTCTCTTAGTTATTGACATCATATTCTCCATGATTTTATTTTTATCTAAACCTCAATTATTAATAAAATTGTCTTAAGTTATTAATACTGTTATCTATGTCTACATACTGACAACATGCAATTATATTTATATACACAACAAAATAGCGGTTTACAGAGTGAACGGGAGGCTAATTTGCATATTAATATTAAAAAATCGAATTTAATAAATATGTGTTTAGTATTATTGATTTCTAATTGTTTGGTTTTATTTAATGAATATAAGCAAAAATCTCTTAAATGAATCTTAAATGAAATCCATTAACAATAAATAACTGCATTTTATTCTTTACTTCCTCTTATAACTAAATACTTAAATTAGAAAAAATAACAATGAAAGACGAGAGAGTGATGAAGAGTAGTTACAGTTGTTCCATTTTTTATTATATACTCCCTCTGATCAAATCTTTTATTATACTCCCTCTATTTCAAATCTTTTTATCTGTATTCTTATTTAGTTCATTAGCCTTTCTAATTTAATGCGATATTTCATTACATTAAAACTTAAATACTTGCACCCGGAGGGTGCATATATTTGCTAGTTTATAGAATGTAAAACCAATTGAACGGATTGATCAAAAACAACAAAAATTAAGATGAAAGAGAAACTAGTAAAAAATTATTAAATCAAATACGTTCATATTATTTCCAAAATTTTGCCAAAATAAATCCCCTCTGATATAACGAGATGAGGATTCTTTTTTCTTTCTTTTT
>CM042140.1:146023378-146030878 GCA_023376005.1 Doryteuthis pealeii
TGCCGTCCCGCCAACATCCCACGGCGCGAGCGCACGTCACCGTCCCTTTTCTGTCTGAAACTATTGTGACAGCACACAACCAATTTAGGCCGGCTGAATTATGACCGTTGCAATAAACTCCCCCCCCCCCCCATCTGTTCTTATGTCACACCATTACTTGAAAAGGTCAATTGGAAACTTCCACTTTGGTGTCCGCTATCAAATTTGGCGCTCCGTAATAACGCACTAGAAACAAATAAAGAATTTTTTCTAATTGTATTGAACATCAGATTTGCCTAATGATACATTACATGCTCATTTTACCCCCCCTTCCCCATTACCCGATCCCCTTTAAACTCATCGCACTTTCATGTATTTCATTTCACTATTACTTTCCCCCCTTTTTTGCCCCTTTCCTTATCTGATTGTGGCTAAATGTATTTTATTCACTGTCTAAAGTGATAATGATTAAAATAGTAAAAAAAAAACAAACCCAAAAAAACCCCACAAAACACACAAAAAAAGAACATGTTTACTCAGCTATTGTATCTGACTAATGCTCGAATGAATATATTTTCTGGCTTTAATGTATAATGTCTATCAGAGGCGCCATTTTCGTGTTAAGTCAATATTTTTTTTTGTTTTTTGGCGGGGGTTTTACGCACATACAAATAAGTAACTCTATATGTAGACTTACAACCTGACAGATGTGTAAGTATATTTCTCTGAATCAATAAAGAAAGAAACACGTACATAGCTACATCAATAAGTCCGTAGCCTCATGATGAAAAAAGAGCATTAATATTACATAGCAAATATTTATTTTCAACTTCATTTAATTCCTTATTACGGTCAAGTCACGCTATTCCAAGTAATTTAAAAACAATTCGTCCGGTCTTCTGATCTCACCGCCGGTAACACCACAAACGGACAACCGGTTCTCTCAGCTAAGAACAGTTATTCGATGTTTACCTTAATCTCCAATCAGGTCAGGATGTGACACAAGGTCTTTTTTATTAAGTGAAAAGCTACGCATAGACCGAAGCTCATGTGATGGTTAGTCAAAAATGCGTGGATCCCATCGGCATTCCACTTTTGAGGCACCTCAAGCACCGGACAATGAACCAAGCCCTGTCCCTTTAAATCGAGGGGGCAGTTGTTGCCTAGAGGACATCCCTTGGATCACGCTGTTAATTTGGCCGAGGCCAGCTGAATTCTGCTAAGAACAGTAAACAGTCTCGTCTTTTATGCCTCCTCACCGGTCGAACCACTCCAACCAACAGAGGTGACAGGACGCTTACCAGGAGTCACTATGTGCAACCTAGAGGTTGTGAGTTCAATCAGTAGCCTCATTTTAACTCCTGCTACATACACTGAAAGCAGCGATCCCCACTAGATCACCGAAGTCCAGAAGTCACAAGGCTGTTCTATACTTATTTCGGTGACCATTTAAGCAACAACAGGTACTGTAAGTAATCTAGGTCCTTTATTAAAAAATAACTTAGTTTGACATTAATTGAATCGAAAAAGATTGGTATACCGTAAAACAAAACAAACAAAAAACTTACCAACCACTGATTACAATCACGTGATGCTGAAACGGATATAAGGATTGTTATAATACAGTTCTAAGTGACAATCACCTGTAGGTTGCAGGTTCAATCCTGGCCCAGGGGGATATTAGCATAGAATACTTAATATAGTTTAACACTTGTAATCGGTCATTGTTAACAGGATTAAATTTAGTATAAAGGTTTCGGTTCGAAGTTCTGTGAAGGCTGCCGATTAAGACATGAAAGCTTCCGATTTGGACAAGAATGTTCCCAAGTTCGAATTAATTTCGAGTAAATTCTGGCTTGGCTACGGACTCGCGCTCACAGCGAAATAAAAAATACAGGTGCACCATTGCGCTTCATTGATATCCAAAATATTCATCAAATCTAAAGAAAAATAAATCTGGGAACATATAACGTGTGCAACTGTTGGCCGGTGAAGTTGGGTAATGTTCCTTCATCTTAAAGTCTCTCTCTCTCTCTCTCTCACACACACACACACACACACATCTTATTATAATGGAGATTGAGTGTTTTTCTGTCTGTAACCGAAACTATATTACTACTCAAGTCACCCTTAGTTATTGACATCACATTCTCAATGATTGTATTTTTTATTTTAAACTCAATTATTAATAAATATAACCATACCTACATACTAACAACATGCAATCTCTCTCTCTCTCTCTCTCTCTCTCTCTCTCTCTCTCACACAACACACACACACACACACACATATATATATATAATATATGTTAGTTTTTTTCTAGTATTGGAGAATTGTAAATAAAGTGCTCGATTACGGGTGTAAGAGCTGTATTTATTTATTAAAGTGTACGATACATTTGTTGATTTCAAAATCAGCATCGTCCTGATTTAACCACAGGATCCTACAACTTTATAACTGGAATTTTCACACAGCATCCATTATTTAGTTAAACCTTATTTTGAAAATTTGGCTCAGGACCGCCTTCGGTGGCGGCAGGCTCTCCTATCTGAAGTCACCATGCACAACACCAAGAAGGAAAGAGGTCCAAGAGAAAGCAACAGAAACAGAGCACCAACACACCATCAACATCTTCACATGCGACATTCACATTGGCCACGAAAAGCACTGTGTTAGAACATAACTTCAGGGAACGAACAATCTAAATAATACCCCTTTGTAAAAAGAAGGGAGTAATGGTAGTGTAATGGTTAACATGCTGGATTGCGACATCATAGTAAGCGAGTTCGAACTCTAGTCACGCTATTCCATTCATTCTTAGACTAAGACCCTCACCGAGAGAAATGTTTTTTGATGACAACTTGTAAATATGACACCACATGTCACAAATAATAGACATAGATTGATTATAAAACAAACCAGCCTGTTAGAAATCTACCTTTTTTATGTGACATGTGAGGCCGTATATAATAGTAGGCCTTGGGACTATTTAGTTTTAACAAGACTCGGTTAAATAAATAATTATTAACTGTTATTGGTTTCTAATACTATCATATTATACTCAAATGTATTAAAAGCAATCCTATATACAATTTTATATAGAAATCAAAATAACACCAAAATAAGTGTAATATTTTATATTCGTTCTTATTTAGTTTCGTTAGTCTTTCTAATTTGATATAAAGTTTGATTACATAAAAACTTAAATAATTGGGCCCAGCGGAGGCGTATATTTTCGCTAGTAGAAATAATGTTGATTAATCGTGAATCCTATGAATCAATTGTGTAACCAAATGTCGATGATTTCTAATCCCCCACTTATGGGCCAATTTGGAGATAAAAACGTGCAGCAAAAAACAAAAACAAAAAACAAAACAAACAAAAACATCTTTATTTTTATTTTTTTAGGGATTAAAATGACAACCGACTTTCTGGTTTGGATTGGATTCAATCAATTCGGTTTGTTCAAAAATATTGGAGGGTATGACACTAAAGTGAATTTGATGGAGAGGCTCTAGTTTAGTTGATCTGTGGAGTATGTAGTACCTTTTCATTGCCATTACTCCCGGAGACACTTTAAGCTGAAATGGTAGTGTAATAAAGAGAGAGAGAGAGAGAGAGAGAGAGAGAGAGAGAGAGAGAGAGAGAGAGAGAGAGAGAGAGGGGGGGATTTAACAGTGACGTGTAAATTAGCATGGAAAAGTTTTTAGGAAGAATATAAGAATTACATGTAAATTAGCATGGAAAATCTTTGGATGAGTCAGCACATCGCCACATGGTATTTTTCTATTGGTCGAGACGTGTTATATGGTGAAGTGCAGAAGAGTAGGATTGAGAGGTGAGAGTGTGGAGTCAGTTTTGGAACGATGCGTTGACAGAGGAAGACGTGTTCTCTTACACAATGCAGTTTGGCTTGAAGGAAATAAAAAATCTCATGAGAAAAAGATAAGTCGCATTGTGTTATTAGTTAAAAAAAAACAAACTATAAATGGCACAAGACAACGTGTCCCCCCCAGCATCCCAATTTGGTTTCCAGACTAAAAATATCAAAGAATTGCCAGCCACCTCAACATTAGATCCAACAGCCAGGTTCGAGCTTCTCAAAGTGTTATTTTTAATAATGTGGTATACTTATCTTTAGACCGGTACGGTCTAAAGATAAGTATACCACCATTATTTTAAAAAATTATCAACACGTCATCACCCCATTCTGAAATGTGAACCATAATGGCACAGCAGTATCTGAGAGGGTTCCATCTCAAATGGGTCAAAAAGATCTGTTCTAAAATTATTCAGTATTCAATAGGACCGTGCAAAATCTCTTAGGAATCAACAGCACAAAACATGTAATTCTGAACGTACAGTGATAGTGGTTCCCCTAACTTCTTGGTATAAACTATCCCTAGATGGGTTGACATACCGTTAAAATCAATCAATCGTACTCTACAAATCCGCACTGTCATCTGGGGCTGTAGAATACACCGACTGCACCTCTGCAGAGGTATAAAATCCCCCCAATAGGGCCTCCTGTTGGTTTTGGGTGGCAATCTATGATACCTAAGAACATGCAACACTCTACTTTGGTCCTTACTTAGGCTAGGATGGTTGGAGAGGCCCCCTCCGATCATTCAGCTCGTCACGTCAAGCCCTAGTACTTATAGGATTGTCTAATGATGAAAAAGATTTCATTTTATACAACAAATATTCATTTTTAATATTAACCCTTTCCATATTATTGCACTTAATTTGGTGCTTAACACCATATATATATATATATATATATATATATATATGTAAAAAGTGGAAATTGGAAATGAAAATATTTCGCACACAGAGAAGATTCGACCATCATCAGAGTGAAATTTTATTTTTGAAATGATTATTTTATTTTTGAAAATAAAATTTCACTCTGATGAAGGTCGAATCTTCTCTGTGTGCGAAATATTTTCACACAGATGAACTGACCGAAACACATGTGTAAGTGACATTGATTAAATTCATCTTTTATTATCCATTCTATTTCTTTCTTTTCTTTATTCATTCTTCCTCATATATATATATATATATATATATATATATAATATATATATATATATATATATAAATCCAAAAATCTGGAGAAGAAATCTTCCTTACGACATAGAAGTTTTTTTTTTTAAAGTGTCGTAGTTTTCAGAGCTCAATGTGTGCTGTTATTGTCAGAGTCACAGAGCAATATATATATAATATATATATATATATATATATATAAATATATATATATATATATAATTTGTTAGCACACAGTTATATGGTTTCCCGTATTCCTATCTAATACAAATAATTTTCATACAGTTCTATGGTTTCAAGTAAAAATTCCTATTTAATAATCATCATTTGTTAACATATAGTTATATGGTTTCGCTTATTTCTATCAAATACAAATCCTTTCTACTGCCTGAAAATGATTCAATATAAACGAAGTGTATTGGAGTAACGGTAAATTGAATAAACTGAAACGTTGTTTTTGCTTACCGATTCTTAAATCAAACAATGTTTATTGTTTCATTTTCTTTTTTCCAATTTTTTCAAAATTTCTTGTGACACTCTTTATAGAATCATTAAATGGAAAATGAAGTTTTAATCTATTAACATAAATTATTAAACATAATAACTCTTCTATTTAAAAAAAAAATCGATAATTTGTTGGCAAAATAATATCTCTATTGAAATTGCCATATTTTGTTATACTATAAAAAAAAATATACGTAGGATTCTATCAAAAAAAAAAATATACGTAGGATTCTTTTTAATGCGTTTGTGAATAAAACAATAATATTAGAAATCAATAACACCAAGTTTAATTATTTATTTAATAATTTTGATAAAATCGGTATGTAAATTATTCACATACTATATTATGCAAACATTTATTTCTTAATGATATATAACGCACATTGCAAGATTTTAAACACAATAATACCATAATATAATAGCATTTTTTTTTAAATTTGGAAATTATTGACTGTCGTGAATTTTTTTTACCTCCTTTCATATTGCAGAATATTTATTATGTATCATGCAATTTATTCTTTTTAATTTTTTTACTTTTTTCTTCACAATTTCTTTATTCGACATTTTTATTTCATTTTAATCTGTTGGCAGTTTTTAAAATCAATAATCGAATATTTTAGATTTATTGATTCTTCTTCTAAGGCTAATGAAATTAGATAAGAACGCAGAAAAAAAATTTGAAACAGAAGGGCGTATAATTGAAAAATAAAACAACTGAAACTTATTCTTCCATCACTCGCGTCTTTCATTGCTAAATTTTTCCTAATCTAACTATTTAGTTGAAATAGGAAGTAAAGAATAAAATTACAGTTATTTCTTGTTAATGGATTTCTTTTTAAGATTTATCCCCGAGATTTGTTCTCATATTCATTAAGATAAGACCAAACAATTAAAAGTCAATAATAATAAGCATATATTTATCAAAATAAATTTCTTAATATCAATATGCAAATTAGCCTTCTCGTTAACAGTGTGAATCGCTATTTTGTTGTATATATAAATACAATTGCATGTTATTAGTATGTAGATATGGTCAACAGTATTAATAAAGTAAAATAATTTGATTAATAATTAAGGTTTGAATAAAAATAAAATCCTGGAGAATGTGACGTCATAACTATGGGAATTGTGACTTGAGTAGTGATTTAGTTTCGGTTACAGACAGACAAACACACAATCCCCATCATAATAAGAGTATTAGTAGTATAAGTAGTAGTAGTATTTAACCTTCATTTATCACAGTTATTTCTTTCTTTCTTTCTTTCTTTCTTTCCTCATTCAGTTATTTTATTCTTTCATCATGCAAGATATTTAATCATATTTTCCTTCTTTTTAACTTCTTCATTTACATGATTTCATTCTTCAATTCTTTTTCCTTTCTCTTTCCCTAAACTAATATTCATTCCTCCCTTCTTCTTCTTCTGACTTCTACCTAAACTACCCCACGTGCTTTTTTAAACAGCGGTAACCGTACCACCCGGGTGTGTTAAATCTCCATATAGGGGTGCCGCTGTAATTTTGCGAGGGGATGGGGGGCACTCAGTGAGAAAGAGTTGACCGCAGTTTTGTGGGATGTTCACAGGTGTCGCCCCCTTGTGAGAGCAGGACAGACTGTGAATCAAACCCCCAACCCTTGTTGTCGCAGTGCATCATAGGGCACATAAGAAGTGCCAGAAAAGACAGAAAACCCAGATATCACAAGGTTAGATAAGGGTCACGGCTTTTAAAGAAATTTGCAAATTCGATGTAAAAACAATAACGCCGATAGAAAAAGGCCCGAAATGTTCCGTAAAAAAGTTGCTTGACACTGTCAAAACAACGACTGTAATAAGAACGACTTTAAGGAAAAAACGTAGTTTAATAACAGCCACGTTAGATAAAAATAACTACCTCGACAGGCGGGGGTGGGGGTGGGTCAAAGTGTAGGTACTGGATATGGATGCTGAAAAGGGGAGGAAAAATTGTTAT
>CM042140.1:146035878-146083378 GCA_023376005.1 Doryteuthis pealeii
TTCAGACAAAAGAAATGAGCAGTCAGTCTATCTGAAACCTTTGAGAAAGAGGGATGATCCACGAAATAGTGGCACAATATTCATCATTTTGTTTCTGATATTCATTTTTGTCATGCTTCAAAAACAACAAAGAGTTCCCCTAATCTCTCTCTCTCTCTCTCTCTCTCTCTCTCTCTCTCTCTCTCTCTCCTCACACACACACACACACACACACACACACATATATATATATATATATATATATATATATATATATTATTGTGTTTTATATATATTTGTATTGTAAATACTTAGTTGAGTCCCTAAGTTGTCCGTTTAGTCAACATACGTTTTTCGACGCCTGTCCCTTCCGACGAGAAAACGCGTGTCTCCTTTCAACAATAAAATCATGGCTTATTTACCACCGGTTTTTATTTGGCATAAAATTCTGTACGTCGCCATTGTGGGTGAGGATGTTAGGACAATAGAGAGTCAATTTGTGTGTGTGATCGCACACGTATCGCATTGTTTAAAGCATTCACTATGCAAATATACACAATAAATTATTATTAACTAGCAAGACCTGTGGATATACCGCTGTATGATGAGGGTTTTTCAAGAGGGTTTTGCAGTCGGAAGATTAAGGAACACAAGCATTATTATGATTGATAATATATATATATATATATATATATATAATATATATTATATATATATATATATATATGGAGAAAAGTAGAAAACACGGGATGTTCTCCTGATGGATGTTTATTATATATTATATATATATATATATATATATATATATTATATATATTTACCCCTCCGCACGAGCAGGACACGACACAAGGTCAATTTCTTAGCGGATATATATATATATATATATATATATATATATATATATATGTGTGTGTGTGTGTGTGTGTGTGTGTGTTGTGTTGTGTGTGTGTGTGTAAGGGTTTCGCATATGTTTCTAGATTAGTTGGTCAGCATTAGAAAAGAAAAAAATCATATAATTAACAATTTTTAATACAATTAACCATATTTTTCTCTTAACTTATTAGACAAAATTAGATCCAATCTATTTGAATAAACTTCTAAACAGAATCTCAAAGAGGAAGCTAAACAAACCCGTAAAACTTTGATTATTTGAATTTTCAATTTCCAATTTTGAATAGATTTTATATTCATTAATTCCATTATTCGAAAAGCCCAGTAAATTTTTTTCTTAAAAATCTTCTTCTTATATAATCTTAACCAACTATCTATTATTATAGTAAAGCTGAGCGAATAAATATTTGTCTCCTAAAGGCTTTTTCCTATTTAGTTTAATGACCCAAAACACCCCGAAAATATTACTTAGAATTAAAATAAGTTATTTTTGAAAAAAATCAATTTATTTGTTCTAATTAGTCTTAATTGCAATTAGTCAAAAACTTATCGTATTTTACTTCATATTCTGCTGTTACTTTCCCTCTCTCACTATATATCTTGAATCTACTCCTTATATATGTTAGTTTTCTCTGTGACTGTAAGAGAGAGAGAGAGAGAGAGAGAGAGAGAGAGAGAGAGAGAGAGAGAGAGAGAGAGAGAGAGAGAGAGGAGATTGTTTGTTTATTGATTTTAACGGCACATCAACCCGTCTGGGGTTATGTCATGGAAGTTAGGAAGTTATACATATCGTGTATTTATATTTATACTTTTAGTAATTGGTTTTAAAAAATGTGTTAGCATTATTGGGGATTATGTTGTATGGTATTGATTTGTTTCATGTCTATATTCTATGGTATAATTTTATTTCCCTAAAAAAAGAGAGAAAGGTGTTTGACATGTTCCACATTGTGGTTGTTGTTCTTGTTTATGTACATAAGAGTGCGTTAGTCTTGTATGACCAATGCGTAATCAAGACACAATGACTTGTTCCTTTTTAGACTTCCTTAAAGTTGCTCTGCAGCCTCCCAAAATGGGTTTGATTAGGAAAAGTTTATTGTGGATGTTGTTATTCCAGCGTTGTTGCCATTTTGTATAAAGGAATCTATTAATTTTAGGCTTCAAATCAGTATATAGTATCTTGAAATTGTCGGGGATCAAATCTAGAGCCGATTCAACTGCGGAGTCAGCTCTTTCATTCCTGCTCGCTCCTATATGGCTTGGGATCCAGCATATCATAATCTCATTAGAGTTAGACATCAAGTCTAATCTATTCAGGGGAGGTCATCCAGGATAGGAGAGAGAGAGAGTGAGAGAGAGAGAGAGAGAGAGAGAGAGAGAGAGAGAGAGAGAGAGAGAGGATTTACCTTCTCAACGACTGGCTTATGTATAACATACAAATAAAGTGAGAATGCAAATCTACCCCCAACACCTCCAATCTCTCTCTTTCTCTATTCTCATAGAGAAGACAGTTTTTTGTTCTCCATCGAATCTATTTTTTCTAAAATGTAATTTGCTTTGCAAACTAACTTTCTTCCTGATCGCAATTATCTAAAAATACATAGCCTTTTTTTTATTTTTTATCTATAACTCTATATACTGAAAGTTTTATTAAGATCGGATTATTATTTGACATTTCGAAGTTTTTCCTGTGATCCCCCTTAACGACAGTAAATAGAACCAGAAATTTACGTGATTTACAGTTTGTTTTAATATTTAAATTTTGAAACTTTTTTTTTCAATTTACAAAGCTCAAAAATCTACTTGAGATTTATCGAGTGAAGGGAAACATGATGATAGTTTGATTTATAAAAAAAAATGTAAATAAGATTCGTACACAATGTGTCTTAAATTATTTTTTGGTTGTAAAAAAAAAGATTAAAATTGAATGTCATGTTTAAAATAGATTTTTTTAAAAATTACTTTAATTATTAATTTAAAAAAATTATAGGGTCAAAGGGGGAAACAAATAAAATAATTGTTACTAAAAATTTAGGAAGAGGCTATTTAGCCGGTTCTGGTAAAATAGACAAACCTATTTTTATGCTTATTTTACCGGCCCTCTAAATATTTTTTTATTGTGCATGCAAGTAATGTTAAAAATAATAACACAGATTTAACACAAAAGTTTATTTATATTCATTTATATTTATATTTCGAGAAGGATAATGATACAAAAAATCTTCTAAATGAAAAATATAGATACCGATAATGACTTTGTGATCAAACATGTGAACTTTTACAATTTTTTTCTTAAATTAAAGGAAATTATAAAGGTAAATTTGACTAATAATAAATTTGAAGAAGAAGAAGAAGAAGAAGAAGAAGAAGAAGAAGAAGAAGAAGAAGAAGAAGAACTTGAAAAACGTCTAAAGTGTCTAAAGTGTCTTTGACTATTATTCATCAATTGTTCATTCTATCGTTTAGATAATGCTGGAAAATTTTGAATGAAAATTCTTTCTCCCACCCTCCCCCTTCTCCATCTCTCTCTCTCTCTCTTTCTCTAAAATGAATAAATAAAAAGAAGAAAATTAAAAAGAATTCTGATTTTCTTTTTTTAAATTTTCATTTTCTTTATTGTCCTTTATATTTTATTTCAGATCCAATCCCCCCACCCAACTCCGGTGTTGTCATCGCAACAGCTCGTCCACCATTACATATCCAGTGGCTCCACCTCTCTTGTCTCCGTAACCGAAAAAAAGTCACCCCCGCTGACGTTATAGTGCACACAGAAAGAGGGCAGTGTTATTTTTCTTCTTTCTTCTCCCCTTGTGCAACAACATCCACCTCACCTGATACTCTCTCTCTCTCTCTCTCTCTCTCTCTCTCTCTCTCTCTCTCTCTCTCTCTCTCTCTCCCTATAACAATTTTTCCAACCCTATAGTCACTGACTCCCTGCTATTTCTTCATCCCCCTCCCCCGCTCGCTTCTCACTCACCTGCCCGTTCGAAACGCACAAAATGAGCCCTCACATTTTCATATCTTCTACTTAGTAGCCTCTTCTCCGATTTAATTCCACTCCAGGCTCCGTTTCTTGTCTTTGTCTAAAATTAGGGGACCCCACATTTTTCCCTTTTCTCTCCCCCCTCCCCCCAGCACCCCCCCCCCAACACTCAAGTTCAATTCGCACAGATTTCAGATAAACTCTTATCGTCATATGTTTATTCTACATTTTCGTGTGTGCTTCTCTTTTTCATTCTATTGCCCCCCCTCTTATTTTTTCTTTCTTTCTCCCCTCTCTCTCTTTCTTTCTCTCTCTTATTTTCGTTTCTTTCTCTTTTTCTTTCTCTTATTTTTCTTTCTATCTCTCTCTGTTTCTTTATTTCTCTTTATTTCTCTCCTTCTTTCTCTCTTTCTCTCTCTTTCTTTTCTTTCTCTTCTTTCTCTTTCTCTTTTCTTCTTCTCTCTCTCTCCCTCCCTCTGTTTCTTTCTCTGTTTTTTTCTTTCTCTCTTTTCTTTTCTTTTTTCTCTTTCCTTTTATTCTCTCTTTCTCCCTCTCTCTCTTTCTCTCTCTCTCTCTTTCTGTTTCTTTCTTTCTTCTTTGAGGGATGAGTTTATAGAGTAAAGTTCAAGTTTTCTGTTATATTTTTGGTATAATTTTATTTTTTTCAAGAAAGTTAAAATGCCGTGTTTATTAAGATTTTTAATTTGGATTATATGGATTTTTCCCAATGTTTATAAAAATGAGGACAATAGTCCCAAAAATCCAAATAATACAATTATCAAGCCGTATCTCAAAAATTCAGACGAATAAGATTTTAGAATATATCTCTTGTATCGAAAAACATTCGTGCGTGATTTAATGCTAACGTAATAATAGTAGAAGAACAGGAGTGATACTATTTAACCGATAACTGGAAGGATGAGGGGGTTCATACCTTTCCCAATAGTATTAGTCCGAAATTGAATTAATTAGAGTGACTGGATATCGAACTCACGAATTACGATGTCACAGTCCAGCATGTTAGTCAGTACAACACAAGGACTACCCCCACCCCTACCCCACGTAACATTTAATGAAACGGAGATCTCTGTTGATATTTGATTTTTTTATCTCACAATCTTACAGTTTTTGGCATTAAATAACCCCACAGGGTTATTATACCAATAAACAAACCAATGCAAACCAAATGAAGTTAATGAAAGTTATTTATACCAATTTGAAGATATTAAAACTTGAAACAAAAACTTTTATCAAAATGACTTGTTACAGCATTTTGATATTCAGTTTACTTAGAGTATCTACTTTTACTTAAATGGTCACCCATCTAAGTATTGAACAGGCTCGTTGTTGCTTAACTTCTGTGATCTAGCGTGAAACGGTGATTTCTATAATCTATAAAATCATTAGGATGTCATTTCCTTGACGGCATTTCTAAGAGAAATGAAGATTATGATTAAAGTGGTGGTGCCAATCTCTTCTCCTCGTTAAATGGTATTTCAGCAAGGAATGAACTTTTCTAAGGAAACACCTGAGGAAGGCCAGAGAATACAGCAACCGAAACGTTGAGTGATTACATATCACAATAAAGATGATGACAACGATTCGAGAAATCAAAATGACACACATCAAGCCTCAACTCAGAAATTCAAACAAATAAACTTGATAGTAAGCCCAAATTTTTTTGCGCGTTTAATTTCTTGAAAAAAATTCCGTAAAAACTCCCAAATAATAATTCTTTTTTTTTTTTTTCAATTAAAGATGACCCCTTAAAATAACAATAAAAAATAATGGATCCTTTCATATTTATCATCTCTTCATTTTAATTAAGTGTCGACTTTATAAAACGTTAAGAAAATTTGGAATTATAAAAACCCGGTATGATCATATCGTTTTATTAAACAGATGTTTATCTGAAGAAAGATTTTTATTTCTATATCCAAGTCTAAAGAGGAGGAGGAGGAGGAAAATGAAGAGAGGGGGAGGAGAATAAGAAGAGAAGGAGGGGGGAGATAGAAGAAGAATGAGAAGAAGAAGAAGAATGGGGAATAAAGAAGAAGAAGAAGAAGAAGAAGAAGAAGAAGAAGAAGAAGAAGAAGAAGAAGAAGAAGAAGAAGAAGAAGAAGAAGAAGAAGAAGAAAAGATTATGTAAAGCACCCTTCAGCTATATTCATTGTCCACTTCAATAAATAAAAAAAAGATCTTTCGTTTTTTTATACGGGAAACCAACTCGAGTTCTTCAAGAAACTTCTTCACCTTTATGACATTGTCCAGCATTTTTACAAGCATCTCGACAATTTAACCTCACCACACTTACCAAATCCACCCCTTTCTCTTTCTCTCTCTCTCTCTCTCTCTCTCTCTCTCTCTCTCTCTCTCTCTCTCTCTCTCTGTTTCACCCCCACCCCTATTATCCCTTGTCTTTAGGTTGTACAACCAATTCTGGGATCAATTCATTTTTCGTCCCCTATTTCTAATTCCGGGTAAGAAACAAAAAAACAAAAAATAAGTGGGC
This sequence comes from Doryteuthis pealeii, assembly GCA_023376005.1. Taxonomy (NCBI): domain Eukaryota; kingdom Metazoa; phylum Mollusca; class Cephalopoda; order Myopsida; family Loliginidae; genus Doryteuthis; species Doryteuthis pealeii. The sequence goes on from CM042140.1 coordinate 146,042,244, forward strand.
CCTCTTATTTTTTGTTTTTTTTTGTTTCATTCTCTCCCCTCTTCCCGTTTCGACGTTTGAATAGTCTTTTTAGAACGGCCCCCAAAAATGCCGGAATGGATGTGGCTATCCCGCTGATTCCGTCATCCACGATTTCGGGGAGGGGTGGGGGTAGTGAGTGAGGGGTCTCTCCATCTGGTGAGAGACAATACAATCTGAAAAGGAGAGAGCCCACTAGAATTTAGAATAGGAAAAAGAGATGAAGTATGTGCTCAGATGATAGAGAGACAGTGATAGATAGTTAGATATACAGATATATATAGAGAGAGATAGATAGATTGAGAGAAAGAAAGATATGTAGAGAGAGAAGATAAGTAAAAAGAAACAAGGTGAAACACATGATAAAAAACAAGTAAAAAAGGAGGATTTAGAGTGGGAAAAAAGTGTGTGTGTGTGTGTGTGTGTGTGTGTGTGTGTGTGAGAGAGAGAGAGAGAGAGAGAGAGAGAGAGAGAGAGAGAGAGAGAGAGTTAAATCAAGATTATTATACTTTTTACATATTGAAGTACTTAGCAATAACTCTTGAGTAAACATATTAAACGTTGTAATAATTAAATTTTCATAATGTGGTATATCCAAAGGTTCTGTAAATAATAATAATAGCGCAAAAACGAAAACACTTTCGATAAAGAAATTGTAGAAAACAAAAATACTTTTGATTAAAGAGGTGTAAAAAATGACAACATATTGGAGAGATGACATATAAAAACAAATATACCTTCAATAAACGATAAAATACTTTTGATAAAGAAAGTGTTAATAAAAAAGAAATATACTTTCAATAAAATATAAAAGATGCGTAAAAACGAAAATACTTTTGATAAAAGTAAAAAATACTTCCATAACACTTTTTGATAAAAGTCTTAAAAACTTTTGATAAAACACTTTTAAACGAAAATACTTTTCACAACGATACGAAAATAATTTTGATAAAAAGAGGAAAGATTGGCAAAAATTGATATTCTTCAGCAGAATTGCAAATGTAGGTTATGTGGGGTGAGATGAAACAATTAATCTCCTAATAAACAAAAGTATTACAAAAGGAATACAAGATTGAGTACGGTTGGGTAGGAAAGGTGAACCACTGGGAATTGTGCAAGATATTTGAGTATACTAACAAATGGTATATGTGCAAACCTAATTCTATGCATCTAATTTTCTTATACAAACGAATCACTTACTCCGACCAAAAGTAGTGTACATGACTGGTAGGAAGAGTGACCTACTGGAAATTCTCCAAGAAATAATATTTTGACCATATTAGCAAATGATATATGTACAAACAGGAATCCGTCCACGAGAATGAAACGCATACAATTGCCTAGGATTTTGAGATACAAACGGATGGCCTAATCCCGACCAGAAGACCATTCATAGTGTTGATAAAAAAAGCTTGTCATTTTGTGGATTTTGCCGTTCCGGCGGATCACAAAATAAAAATGAAAGAAGGCGAAAATATAGACAAATACTAGACCTTGCCAGAGAACAAAAAAAAACCTATGGGATATGAGGGTTGAGGTGATGTCAATTGTAGTTGGTGCTCGTGGAATGGTTCTATGGCTTTCGAGAAAGAGGCTGTTATTATTGGAAATCAGAGCAAGAATCGGAACCATCTAAATTACAGAGCCCTGAATATCTTAGAAGACTTGTTGTCACGTTGGCTCTAGTGAAAATCGCATGTTAGAGGTGGTAAAAAAAACTCGTAAGAATGGTTGGTTGGTTGATGGATTTTAATGGCGTATCAACCCATCTTGGGTTATTTCATGCTGAGAAGTTAAGAAACAATATGTCGTGTATACACTTTTGTAGTTAACGGTTTTAAAGATATGTTACGTCAGGATAGGGTTAATGGATTACTATTGGATCGTATTGATCAGGTTTGTGTTTAGATTTTTGCTATAATTTTATTTCCCCCCAAAAAGATAAAATGTCATCTATGTTGAATTTTTCTACTAGATCTTTCATATTATTTACATTTTAAAAAAAAGCGATTTCTGATGTGAACAAAAACTCGCAAAGAGTAAAATTAAAACTCATGAGAATATTTCAAAAATACTCTATTTTCTTTTAAGAGGTAATTAAAACGAAATGAAAAATTGAAGTTGCACGCACTTGCACGCAAATGAAAACCCACATCCTGGCGACAAACAAAAAGAAAAGTATAAAAAAATGTTTTTTTTATTTCTCTCAGTTTCTAAAACTCTTTGCTTTCTAGATTTTTTTTTCTTTTTGGCGTGGAGGTAAGAACTCTGACTGACGACAGATCAGTCGAATATCGATCTTTGCTTGAAGCAGACCAACATGTCTAACCACATTGAAGAGTCGTAGAACAGCGAAACGGGACTGTATGTGGATGACAATACATATGCACCCCACCCCCGGATGGGTTGAGCTCACTGGAAATGGAATTTTCTCGTGGCCGCTAATTACACAAAAACTGCATAGCTCACCTAAACGGATTGAGCGCTCCCAGCGGCCCTATATGTTTATATCAATAAATTCCCTTTCTAAAAAAATGTGGATGTGTAGATGGTGTGGGGGTAAGAATTCTGACTGATAACAAATGAATCTGATAACAACTGGGTCTCGTCCAGTAAGTTCGCGAATCAACAAGGGAAATAACATTTTTTTAGAAGAAATGAAAAGTAAAAGTGGGCAGTGCGGCCTAAAGTCGGTATCAGCCAGACAGCGATGGAGTCTATCCTCTTTTCACTAGCGCTAGACCAAGGAGATTATTTTAGCGTCTGAAGAGGAGCGCCATGCCTATCATTAGCCCCTCTCTTTAACACACAGATCTCTGTGCTACACATACGCTGAGTTGGCGAGGGCCTGAATCGAACCAGGAACCTTGTGATTTCTAGACGTTCGCTCTACTGACTGAGCCAAATCGATAGATAAAAACTGATGGACATCAGTTGTATTTTTCTTGTTAATTTTCCTAAATGAATAATTGATAAGGATTAATCAGATTTTGATGATTAAATTTAATTTATATTTAAAATTTAATCAAATATAACATTTTATATTCTAATAGATTAATATTTTTATTCTATTTGATATTAAATTATAATTTAATATATATTATTTAATAATTAATAATTCATGATTATTAGAATTATTAATGATTATTCAATACTTAATAATTATTTAATAGATTATAATTTAATATTTATTATTCAATAAATAATAATTAATAATTATCAAAAGATATTATTAATTGTTTAATGCTTAATAATTAGCTAATATTAGATAACAATTTAACATACATTTTATTCACTATTTATATTTTAAATTTAATTAAACTAAATGATTAAATTTAATTAATTTTTTTGTTTCAAGATTAATATCATGAATGATAAAAATATTCCTAAACTTTTTTCTCAAAATGGGATCTTTGGATCTCTTGTAATGTAACAAAGGTTACTAAAATGAAACGGAGATTGGAAATGAAATGGAATCTTTATAACAATAACAACATAAAATACTTGCCGGTAGCATGAAGAAGGTAAATCACTGCTAGTGGTATCAGACTACCCAGTCAACATAATACTCCTGTATCTATGAGGGTTGGGACATACCCATTAATGTTCATAGCTAGGGTATACAGCAGGATCAGATAGAGAACTGGGGGGGGGGAGAAGAAAATTAGAAGAAATATAATGAAAAAAGGAATAGATAAAAGTTGATGGAAGTCAGTTATTTCTTTTTTTTCTCTCTCTTCTTTCTTTTTCTAGTTAATTATTCTTAATGGATGCGACAAAGTTTTCATGTCCGATATTTTTTAAAAAGAAGCGTAGAGGAAAAGATACGGTACGTCCAGTATTGTGTTGACACGTGCAGCAAAGCGTTTTACAGTGTGAAAGGTCGTATCAAGATTGGGATAACGCATGTTGGCATTTTCTCTTAGGCACAGAAAGGCATCACACTTAACCGGGTGGGGTGCGGGGGGGGGGATAGATAAAAGATCGAAGATAGATACAGAGCAAATAGATTGGTTCAGTAAGAGGAAGCGATGACTGATTAAAAAAACAAAAACGCTCTGTAAAATTTCATGCGTACTTAACAGTGTAGAAAATACCCAAAAAGGTAGAGAGAGAGAGAGAGAGAGAGAGAGAGAGAGAGAGAGAGAGAGAGAGAGAGAGAGAGAGAGAGTGTGTGTGTGTGTGTGTGCGTGTGTGACCGGAATCTTGGCTTATATCAAAAGGTGTATTAATTAATTAGTTTACGTCATAGTCATGTTTTTTTGTTCGTGATTTTTGTTCGTGATTTCTACGGTATAATACAGCTGGAAATCTCAACTGATTACCCAGATGATATTATATCAAACTTTCCAATCTCTTTCTTTTCTTTTCTTTTTCTGTGGCTCATCCCCCCCCCCAAAAAAAAGTAACCCTGAAGCAAATGGGGCCCGTTACAATAACGGAAGTTTATTTGTTTGAATTTCTGAGTTGAGGCTTGATGTGTGTCATTTTCATTTCTCGAACCGTTGTCATCATCTTTATTGTGGTATGTAAAATCACGTTTCGGTTTCTGTGTTCTCCGGCCTTCTCTCTTAGAAAGGTTCGTTCCTTGCTGAAATACCATTTAACGAGGAGAGGAGATTGGCACCGCCACTTTAATCGTAATATTCATTTCTCTTAGAAATGCCGTCAAGGAAATGACATCCTAACGATTTTAGAGATTATAGAAATCACCGTTTCACACAAGACCACAGAAGTTAAGCAGTGACGAGCTTGTTCAATACTTAGATGAGTGACCATTTAAGTAAAAGTAGGTACTGCAAGAAATCTGATATCAAAATAATTTGAATCGGCATTAAATAACCCAAAACGAGTTGATATGCCATAGAACAAAACAACCAACAAAGCAAGTTTATTTTATAGAAGGAAGTGAAACACATTTTGGTTTTGAGAATCAGCATTCTACAACTCTGCCTCCGAGAACGCACCCAATATCCCCTCAAATTTGTGGTATCGGTTAAAAATTGTATATTAATATATAGATTATTGTTGTTGTTGTTGTTGTTGTTATTATTATTATTATTATTATTATTATTATTATTATTAGCAAAAAAACGACTTCTGGTTGGTGTAAAAATTATTCTTTGAAAAATATTGTCTGGGGGAGGGGGAGTTAAAAAATGTAATGTTTGTGGGTTTGTATCATAAGAAAAATCATGAAATCTATTTTTAGGAGTAAAAAAATAAAACAATTTGAATTGAGACTTAGTTCTGCCCACCCCCGTACCTCAAATAAAATGTTACGTGCATCTATTGATTATTAATTAAATGATTATTTGTAATATTTTATACAGTGTATATAATACAGTGTTGCTCTTTATTCTGTGTATTGACGATTTTGGGTAAAATGAAGAAAGCAGTGATGTAGTTACGGTTATAGATAAATTAAGACCGAATCTGCATTATTATTACTAGCAAAATTTAAAACACCCTCCGGGCGATGTGAAAATGAATTTTTGAAAAATATTGCCTGTGGTGGATGGGGGTTAAAAATTCTGTGGCAATAAATTAAATTTTATTCAGTTCAATTCTGTTGAAAAATGAATACGAAACTCCGTTGGATGTTAAGTGTTAAGTTTCATTTTATTTCACCCCCCCCAATATATATTATAGACACACACACATATATATATATAACATATGTACAAATATAATATATTCCCACTTCGAACTCGACTCACCAAATATACCAAACAAAGAAGCATACATGGAGTTCACAATGACAGCGACGACGTCAACGACAACACACAAGTGTTAAGCTGTGTTAAGTATTCTCTGCTATCATCACCCTTGGCCAGGATTGAACCTGCAACCTACAGATGATTGTCACTTAGAACTGTATTAACTAAACCCTTATATTCGTTGCGCAAGGGGTCCGAGTTCGAAGAGAAAGTTCCCGAGTTCGATAAGAAACGCCTGAAGAAGGCCGGAGGGCACATCGACCGAAACGTTGCTTAGATAACGATAAAGATGAGGACAATAGTTCGAATAATCCAAATAATATCAAGCCTCATCTCATAAATTCAGAGATCGTCTACCTATCTGGCTCTACCTCCCCCACCCCACCCTCTATAAATATACAGGGTGTTTATAAAGTCAAAAAATCATGATAATTTGGAGAATAGTCCGAATAATCCAAATAATAGAAAAAAGATTTGTTTTGAAAGAAGAAGAGCCGAGTTCGATCATCACCTGCTGCAGGTGTTCATCACATTTAACGGTTTCATAAACCGAAAAGACGATCCTAAGTAAAACAAAACAAAAAAGAACAAAAAAAACTGTACAGGTGTCCCAGATATTAGCGATGTTTATTGACGAATAAAGCATTATAGTCAAACAAAACAAAACAAAACAAAACAAACAAAACAAAATGATCATCACTCGATCACGTGCGAGGGGGGGGGGGCGCCGTTCCTTCTAAAAAGAAAAGAGAAAAAACAAAAACTGTTGAGACACTCGTCAAAATTCTCATGATTAATGATAATTAACATGGAATGTGTAAATATATCTGTAATTTTTATTTAATTCATGATTGTTTTTTGTTTTTTTTACTTAAACGGAATTTAATATTTTGTCTTCTTTATTTGTAGTGGGGGGGGGGAGATTTATTTTTCTTCTTCTTTTGTTAAAAGATGAAATCGGAAATGCGTGTTCATATATATTTGGGATGCATCGATGTTTCACTTTTTTTAGATATCAAATTACATGAAATATCAAAAGTTGTGTATTAGTCTATTAAGTATTGATACAAAAAAATCAGATTTTGAACTTGTACCAATTTTTGAGGAAATGGAATCAAATATCACAGACAAAAATGCACAGAAAAATTTTGAATTTTAACTTCAGTTATAATTTCGTTATTTAATTTCATTTTGATGAAATAAAGTGACAACATTCCTGGTTTAAATACTGAAATTGTTAGATTTTCTCATCAATTTTTGGTAAAATTTTGTAAAACTGAGGATTTATATAAGTAGTAAAATAACAAGTAAATAGGAAAAGATTTTGATTTGTTTTATTTTGCAGTGAATCAGAATTGGGAAAAATAGAGTGAGCCGTAAGTGCGTGGAAACAATAACGCTAATTGGTTTCAATCGAACATAATGAAAATGAAAGGAAGGAAAGAAAGAAAAAAAAGTATGAAAGAGAATTCAATCAAGATTATTATACTTTTGACATATAGAACTTTTGTAATAGCTCTTAAGTAAACATATCAAACATTGTAATAATTAAATTATCATGCTGTGGAATATTCACAGGTCTCACCACTTATTATTATTATTATTATTATTTTTACTCCTTTTGAGTTTTTCCCATCAGCGTTAGATGATGGTATTTCACTGGAGTGAGTGACAATACGTCTCCCCAGGTCCCCAGGACTCTTCTGAGTATTCTAGCCGATTGCAGCAGTGCAGTAGTCTGGATGGTCTCAATTCTTCCTCTGATTTCCAGACCCTTCAGTTTTTTTCCACGTTTATTGGGACCGTTCCAAGTGCACCAACTACAATTGGTATCACTTTCACTCGCATATTCCACAGCTTTTTCAATTCTCTAGCAAGGTCCAGGTATTTATCCATCTTTTCATTTTCCTTCAGCTTCACCCTGTGATCTGTTGGGACTGCAAAGTCCACCAGTTGACAAGTTCTCTTTTTTTTAAAAATCAACTCTAGGCCTGGTCTCCTGGCTGGGATAGGGTGATCCGTCTTTATCTCAAAGTCCCAGAGAATTTTATTCGTTTCATTCTCAAGAACAGATTCTGGGTTATGCATATACCGTTTTGTTGTATAGTCAAAATTTAATTTTTTTTTTGCATAATTCCCGGTGGATCACCTTCCCATCCCAGTCGTGCCTAGCTTTGTATTCCCGTTGTGCTAGTTTGCTACATTCGCTTAATACATGGTTTACAGTCTTATCTCTGTCACCACACAGTCTACAATTACTGTTTGTTGTGTCTTATTAATTTTTGCTTTGATATGATTTGATCTTATGGCATTATTTTGTGCAGCAATTATTAGTGATTCAGTTTCTCTTTTGAGGTTACCTCTTCTTAACCATGTGCAAATCTTTTATGTGCAACCTCTCCGATTTGTCTTTTGAAGTGTCCATATAATTGTTTTTCTTTCCATCTTTGTTTTCTAGTCTTTGTTGTTTTTCTGTTTGTCCATACATTACATCTGCTGTTGTTGGCTATAAGTAATCTGTCTTTGCTCTTTTTTTGTGTATTCTTCTAGTCCTTGGATTGTGGCCTCTACACAGTCCTCTATGTTGGCAAGACCTCTTCCGCCTTCTTTTCTTGGTACATATAGCCTATCTCTTTATTATTATTATTATTATTATTATTATTATTATTATTATTATTATTATTGCATATGCTTCAAAGCATTTTGCTTTCGTTCTTGAAATCAGAAACAACTAAACAAAACGGGAAACGTGATCTGCAGCGAGAATTGCTTGAGACGACAAGACAATGAGTAAAGTGGGAGGCACGGTCACGGTCTGTCGGATGAGACATGTAAATGGAGAAGGCGAGAAAAGAACGGTGTCAGTTGACAAGGAAGTTTAATGAGGAGGAGGGGGGAGGAGGAGGAGGAGGTACGAAGGGTTACTTGGTGCACTTGGTGTCGTGGTGAGATAATCATAACGCCAAGTCTCTTAGATAAATTTCATCTGAAAAGTGCGGGAAAATCATTTGACATTTCGAACCCAAGAGACGCTACAGGTAAAAGAAAATGCTAGTGATAAGATCGGTGATGATCATTAATTAATTAGGTTGGTTGGTTGGCTGGTTGGTTGAATTTTACGGCATGTCAACACTTGTTGGCTTATTTTATTCCTAAGACGTTTTGCTTTATTCAATCATGTTGAGTATTATTTTTCAAACTCACAATTTTTAAAACAGATTTTTAAACTGATTTTTCTATTAAACCCATAGATGGGACACTACCAGATAATACCACTCCAGGTCAGAGTGGAACTGGGATTAATGGAGATGAACGGATACTGCACATTCCCCAGGGCTCCAAAATTGGAACTTCACCATCAGATAGAGTTTTACGTCATGCCCAGGACACCAAAACCCTAAGCCACCGCCTTCTAGCACATATATGATAAAAAGGGTTTGGGCTTGCTATAAGGGCAATAGAGTTGAAACAATCATATGGGTGCTAGGGATTGATATGACCTGCAGATTGATCGGAGGGGGTCCCTACCACACATCTAGCCTAAATAAGAGCCAAACTGGAGTGTTGCATGTCATGGACTGCTCAGCCACAAGGGTTCGATCCTTAAGCATAACATGTCCCCACCCCTGGCTAACAGGCAGTCCTATTGGTGGTGGGGGTCTTACCTCTCTGGAGAGGTACAGTCGGTGTATTATAAAGCCCCAGCCGACAGAACTATTGAAGATTGTCTCAATTCGGCTCGCAAAGTAATGAGATATTATATGAGAACAGTTAATTATTTGGTGGCAGGAAATTATGAACATATAAAACAATGATTAGGAAGAAAAGATTAACGAAGATTTCAAGAAACAAAAAAAAAGGAGTTGCATATAGATAACATAAGTACGGTTGTACAGAGGATACTTAAAGAGGGGAAACAATTATTGTGTATATAAAGATGAGGTCCGAAAAATCCAATAATACATATTATCAAATGTCATCTCAAACATTGTGTATATAACAATAAAGATGAGGACTATAGTCCGAAAAATCTAAATAATACAAATTATCAAGCCTCATCTCAAAAATGGTGCATATAACAATAAAGATGAGGAGAACAGTCCGTAAAATTTATATAATACAAATTATCAAACCTCATCTCAAATATTCCGACAAATAGTACATTGATTATAGTTGCATAATTTCATTATCATTGGTAGTATATTGTGATTATACGAGATGTAAGGGTGTTTAGACTGTGTCCACTGTGACACAGGGAACATTGTTATTATTGCTACGCTTTTTTCATTTCTTTCCTTCTTTTTATATTTTCATCATATTCCATTGAAACAGATTAGCGTTATCGCTTCCGCGCGCCCATCCCCTCTATCTTTCCCCTACGATCTTTTTCTTTTTTTTTTTCTTATATTTTTTCTGTTTAGAATGTTTTTCTTCCCTTTCTTTCTTTATAATAAAATCGGGATGGTCCATTATTTCGCTGAGGTGACAACACTCATAAAAAATAAGAATTCGGTGGCGAAACAACGTCAGATAAGCAGGATTTTTTATTCCATCTTGGACGATTTGGACAGTCTTCTTTTTAACCAGTGGGTGTTGCAAGATGATAACGGTCGTACAATTAAGGAACACCAGTATCAATATATAGATTACCGTTATAGTTGAGGCACAGATAGTTCTTTTAAATATGAAATAAGATTTGCTGGAAAATGAAAATACTTTTCATACAGAATTGGAAATCAGAGGAAGAATCGAGACAATCCATTCAACAGCATTGTTAAGATCGCCTAGAATAGCCAGAAGGGAGATGTCCGTTATGTAATGGCTATCGTCGTAGGAAATGGACTTGCGACACGAGTTCAAATTCTAGACGAGATTAGTTGCATTTCACATAGCGCTACTAACATTGGGAAAGGTATACATCCAACTATTATCCTCTAGCTATGGGTAAATAGTAAGGCAGACTAGATTCTTTAACCTTGGTTAGGTAACCAGTCTAGGAGAAAGAAAACTCTGAACTCGTTAAACTCCGCTTAAAAGTTTTAGTTAATACTCAGAAGAGTCCTGGAGATTTAAGGAGACTTGCTGTCACTCTGACTCTAGTGAAAGACTACCAACTAACGTTGCTGTGAATAACTCACAAGGAGTGAAATAATAAAACCCTAGAGATGATAGTGATAGGTTGTATGTATCAAGAAACGAAGGTGAAAGGAGTCTTACCAACATAGAGGATTGCGCAGATATCACAATACAAGGACTCGAGAAGTACACAAAAAAGAGCCAAGAAAGATTACTCATGGCAGCCAATAACAGCAGCGGCAACATATGGACAAGCAGAGAAACAACAAAAACAAGGAAACCGAAATGGAAGGTAAACAATTACATGAAAAATTGGGGGGGGGGTTGCACATAAAAATATCTGAACATGGTTAAGAGGAGGAAACCTAAAGGGAGAAACCGAGTCACTCATAATTGCTGTTCAAAACAATACCATAAAAACAAATTATATCAAAGCAGAACTTGATAAGACACAACTGCTAACTAGCTCAACTAGAATACAAAGCTCGACAAGACTGGATTGGAAAGGTGATCAACCGGGAATTATGCAAAAAACTAAATTTTGACCATACAATAAAATAGTATATGCCTAAACTAGAATCCATTCTTGAGAATGAAACGCATAAAATTCTCCGAGACTTTGAGATAAAGACAGATCATCTTATCTCAGCCAGGGGAGCAGACCTAGTGTTAATTAACAAAACAAAACAAAAAAAGAGAACTTGGTAGATTTTGCAGTTCCAGCTGATCACAGAATGAAGGTGAAGAATTGAAAAAAGTTGTGGAATATGAGGGTGAAAGTGATACCAATAGTAGTTGGGTCACTTGGAACGGTCCCCATGACCTTAGAAAAAAGACTTAAGGAATTGGAAATCAGATGAAGAATTGAGACCATCCAGACAACAGCATTGTTGAAATTGGCTATAATACTCAGGAGATTCCTGGAGACCTGCGGAGACTTATTGTCACTCAAACTCCAGTGAAAGACCATCAGCTGAAGCTGGTGTGAAAAACTAATAATAATAATGATAATAATAATAACAAACAGCAAATGTAGAGTATGTGCTGACAGAGATGAGACCATTAAGCATATATTAAGCACAATCTGTTCTTGAGAATGAAACAAATAAAATTCACTGGGACTTTGAGATTAAGACGGGTCACCTTATCCCAGGCAGAAGATAAACAAATACCAAGGCCTTACCAGAGAATTGAAAAAGCTGTGGACTATGAGGGTGAAAGTGATACCAATTGTAGTTGGTGCTCTAGGAATGGTCCCAAAATGCTTGGAAAAAAGACAAGAAATAATAATAATAATAATAATCTGTGGTATATGAGGATTAAAGTAATACCAATTGTAATTGGTACCCTTGGAACGGTCCTCAAGGGTCTGGAAAAGAGGAAGAATCGAAACCATCCAAACTACTGCATTGTTAAGATTGGCAAGAATAATCAGAAGAATCCTGCCGTTAGTCGCCGAATTTGTTGGTTGAGGTCAATATATATATATATATATATATATATATATATATATATATATGAGGTAAGGTAAAATGTAAAGTGGACAAAAAATAATGACTCAAAAGAAGTAGAAGTAGGAGATAAATATTTCGTTCCGCTTTACGCGAGGAACTTCATCAGTCTAACTTTACTCAAAACAAAGTAAGTATATTTGTATTTATAGAAGAGAAAGTGATGAAATTGATCTTACCCCCTCCACATTACATGATAGTTATTCTCTGTTCAACCAAATCTTCACTAACTTCCCTTCCCCTCAATTTTATCACCAACTCACTTTCTCTTCTATAAATACAAATGTACGTACCTTGTTTTGAATAAAGTTAGACTGATGAAGTTCCTCGCATAAAGCGGAACGAAATATTTCTCTCTCTACTTCTATTTGTTTGAGTCATTATTTCTTGTCCACTTTTCCTTTTACCTTACCTCATACTGTCGGATTCTACTCCAACCCTCCTATCTTCACACACCTCAGTCGGTAGAGCGTTCGGCTAGAAACCACAAGGTTCCTAGTTCAATACCGGTCCTCGCCAACTCAGCGTATGAGTAGCACAGGGATCTGTGCGGTAAAGTAAGGAGCTGATGGTAGGTGTGGCGCACCACATCAGATGCTAAAACAATCTCCTTGGTCTAGTGCTATTGAAAAGGGGATAGACTCCCTTGCTGACTGGTTGATACCGACATTAGGTCGTTCCGTCGACTTTACTTTATATATATATATATATATATATATATATATATATATATATATATATATATAGAGAGAGAGAGAGAGAGAGGAGAGATAGATAGATAGGTAGATAGATATAGATATAGATATAGATATCGATATTTATTTCTGGTCATTTCCACGTGACAGTTGTCTATTTCAAATCAAGACATGTTAACATGTGTTAATCGGAAACAAATTCTAAACAAGATTTTGATTAAGTGTAACGAGCGATTGGCGCTGAATTCATTCGCATTTGAAACGTGAACACAAAAGCAAATCAATGACAATCAAATTGGAAATAAGGGATAACAAACGTAGAAAAAAAACCTTTGGAAATGTGAAAGATGGAGAGAGAGAGAGAGAGAGAGAGAGAGAGAGAGAGAGAGAGAGAGAGAGAGAGAGAGAGAGCATAATCTGATGGTAATTATTTGCCAACGTGCACGTGTCCCTGTGTCTGCGTGTGATATTTGAGTTATAGACATTGAAGAGTGGAGTAGTTATACGGTCTGTTGAATAGGAAATAATAATAATAATAATAATAATAATAATAATAATAATAATATAATAATAATGATGATGATGATGATGACAATGCTGGTGATATTTTTAATGTTGATGATAATAGGGAACAGCATCATACAACAAACTACAAAAACATTTTATTTTATGTGTTTTAGCATCTGTTATAAAAATGAGAATAACGGTGGTCGTAGTCTTAGTAGTTTTGATCTTAGTTATAAAACTTGATGACAAAACTGAAATTTTCACGTCATGTGATCACGGTCATTGTATTTAAAAAAATCATCATTACTGGCGTCATAAAAGCAATGATGAATGTTTTAAATACAATAACTTTAATGACATTAATAATAACTAGCAGGACCTGTGGATATATCACAGGATGATAATTTGATTATTACAATGTTGGATATGTATACTTAAGAAACTGCCATCAGAAATTAATTGTAATAATATTAATATCACTAATTCTGTTCAACAATAATATGCGATATAAAGATAACATTAAATAGCAATTATAATGGATATTCGGTGTATGTCTGCCTGTAACCGAAACTACGTCTCTTCTTATGTCATAATACCCTCACTGTGTAAGTTTACAATTACTATTTAATTTATAGTCAAGATCATTAATACATAAAATAAATCTTACCTATTAACGGTATCTCTACGAAAACTTGAATTAGATTTGTCTCAAAATAGTCCATATTATTAGTGCATTTAAAATCCTGAAATAAAGTTTTACATATTATATGGAGTGGTTGATTCGCATACTTGTTTTAACAAAACCGTGTTTGATAAATAATTACTTGGTATTATTGATCTTTAATATTATTGTTTTATTTTCCAACGTACTAAAATCAATCCTATGAATGATTTTTATATAGAGACCAATTAAAATATCATCAGAATAAGTGTAATCGTTTTATATGAGTTCTTATTTAATTTAATCAATGCGTTCTTAATTTAATTAGACTTTCTAATTGGATATGTTTCATTACATTAACATTTACGCATGTAAGTAATTAAAACATTTGTAACATCTGTATGCAATTATCCAACCCCTCCATTACGAGCAGGATGTGACATTACGTCACATCCTTTTAAGCGGAGTAAAGCTGTTTTGAATTCAGAATTTTCTTTCTCTGAGAGTGGTTGCCTAAAGATAAAGAAGTCACTCATCTCCAACTATTTACCCATTAGTGGCAGTTGTAAACTTACAGGATTACCTGAGGTTACCTGAGGGGTAAACAAGATCACCTGTTGATGGTGGGTGGCGACCCGTTATGCTTAATGAAGGTATTCTCTTGGCTGAGCAGTCCATAACATGCAACACTCCACTTTGTGCCTTACTTGGGCTGGACGGGCGGACGGAAAAGCTCCCTCTGATCAATTATCTGATCACGTCGCCTATTGCTCTTATGGCAAACCCCAACTCTTTTTATCATATAGGTGCTGGAAGGCGGTAACTAGAGGTCTTATCGTTCTGGGTATGAAGAAAACGAAAAAGACATTTAAAAAAAAAAAGAAAACACGTGTAGAGGAAGAGAAAAAAAAAAAAAGAAGAAAAGAAGAAAAGAAGAGCATGAGTAGAAAAAAATGAAAAAGAGAAGAGAAAAAACAACAAAAAACAAAAGCTGCAAAAAAAATAAGGTGTTCCTGATCCGCCGAATTCTTATCTTTAATAAGTGTTATCGCCTCAGCTAAATAATGGATTGTCAGTGCCGTGTTATGGATGGTGGTCCGTAGGCTATCCCATCTAGGGCACAGAGGAAGGCAACAGCTTTGGTTGGGTCAGCTACTTTGGCACTATTCACATGAGGGGTTCATTTGATTTGACTCTGTGGAAATGTTATGATCAGGTCTAACTGGTGCCAGTGGCCAGATCGTGGGTGTCTCCAGGAGACTTTGAGACGAGATTTTGAGTGAAAATATGAGTTGGTGATGCATAGGTTGTGGTATGTGCAGAACTCGAGGAGACGTTACCCATTCTCATTAATTCTAACAATGACATAATAATCCAAGCAAGATGGCCAGGAGTCGTGGTCAGCACCAACTCTTGCATTAAAGTCGCCAAGAAGGTAAAGTTGATCTTGTTTGGGGATGTGTTTTACAGTCAACTCAAACTCATCATAAAATTGGTCCTTTGTTTCTTGAGGGGCGCTAAGTGCTGGTGCGTATTTACTGACCATGTGGACAGGTCTCATGGTAGAGTTCAGGCGGAAGGTTAAGATTCTCTCTGTACCACCTGTGGGTGGTAATATTGCTCCCAGTAGAGTGTTCTTGACTGCAAAGCCAACTCAATGCTCCCTGGTTTCACCAGGAGGCTTCCCTTGTCAGAAAAAGGTGTCTCTTTCTTTCAGTGAGCCTGACGAGAGAAGTCGGGTTTCTTGAATGGTAGAAATGTTAACTTGTCTCTTCAAGATATCTTTATTGATGATTGCAGTTTTTCGGGCATCTCTTATGTCGAATAGGTTATCAGTTTGTCCGGGTGTCATTGTCCTAACATTTCAGCATCCGAGGCGTAATGCAAGAGTTTTTGTTTTGTTAGTTTTGTTTGGTTTGCAAATTGGCTGAGGGCTGCACAGCTTGAGGCGGGCGGTAGCTGTCCAGTGAGATGAAAACATCTCTCCAACTGACGGAGGTCGCCTCTGGCGCCCAACTCTACGCCAAACCGGAAAGGGCTTATGACCAGTAACTGCTTACCTCCTGTGCTGTGCCCTCACAGCCCAGTGTAGGAGTAAACCAATACATTTGGCGTCAGTTTGGCTGCAGGAGTTGCCACACACTGAAACTGCCTAACGGAGTCCAAGCCGTAATTTCTGTCAGGGTTTTCTCCCTTAGCCTTTTTTCTCTCCAGAAATACCCACAAGGCAGCGGGGTTACTTAGACTATTGCGCGTCTGGATACCAACCCAGGTATTTCTATGTTCTCGCGTTAATGTGATATATATAGTTTGTTTTATTTCAATATATATCAAAATTATCTAACGCGAAAATAATTTAAAAACAAGAAAGTCATTTTTTCAGTGTCAAACGTTAACTAGAAAGTTTACAAATAAATAAATACAATTTTGTGTAAAATTTATGTGTAAAATATTGAAAATAATTATTTGATTAATAATTAATAGATGCACAACATTTTATTTGAGGAGAAAGTTTCCATGTCAAATTGTTTTATTTATTTATGTATTTTACTGCTTTAATAAATCTGATGATTTTACTTATTTATAATAAAACCCTTTGATTCCCACCCCTAAGGCAAAATCTTTCAAAAATTAATTTTACACCGCCCAGAGAGCGTTTTCTTGATAATGATTTAAAGTAGGGTATGACGTTACACTCTATCTGATGGTGAAGTTCTAATTCTGGATATCTGAGGGGAGTATGAAATACACTTTCATCACCATTGCTCCCTGATCCACTTTAACCCGGAGTGGTAGTACCTGTTAGGGTCCCATCTATGGGTTAAATAGAACAAAAAGGTTCTAAAAATGTGTTTTTAAAAATTGAGTTTAAAAGTAATTGACTACCATCAAGAATTGATAAAACAAAACGTCTTTGGCATGAAATAACCCTACAAGGGTTGACATACAGTAAAATAAAAATCCCAACCCCAATTGATAATTTATAAAACACAGCATCAATTGTGTTACTCTAAAAAAACAGATTAGTTAAAAGCGATTCTAAAAAAAGAAAGTGTGTCGCTCGCATTATTTTGAGCCGAGCAATTGTCGTTGTGATATTTGATTATTTCTAGTTAACTTTCGTTCAAATGACGATGAACAGAAATCGGCAACGAGCCGTGAAACAAAGAGAGAAACAAAAAGAACTATGGCCGATCCAATATCATGTCAAAGTGAAAATAAGAGCAACAGAGAGGAAATTGAGAGAGCGTTTTAAAGGGAGGTAATTCGATATTTGTGATGTCCATTAATTAGTGACAAGTTAGCAACTTGTTGTGGTCTATTTCTATACCGTACCCCGTGGCCCCTTAAAACATATGGCGATAAAAAAAAAACAAAGGGTCAATGTTTGTACTTATCGAGACCATCTTGTAATATGGCCCTTTAAGGTTGGCTCACATAACTCGATTATCAAGGACGAATGACCAAAAATTCAAAGCGAAACAAATCGCTCACAGTCAATTCAATGATTGTGTGATCATTTCAATATCCTTCCCCTCACGGTTTATTACATTCAATGAGTGATTTATTAGAAAATGAAGCGTGCATAGAAGATTCATGAAAATTGTCTACAGTTAATATCTACCTTACACATTGTTTGTATTTTATTTTTTCATTTATTGTTTTTTCTTTCAATTTTCAAAAAAGTCTTTGCTCTTTTTTTGTTATTATTTCTTTTTTCTTTTTTCCTCTTTTTTTCTCTTTCTTCTCATCTTCTTTGTTTTTTGGTTGGTTGGTTGGTTTTACGGCATGTCAACTTTTGTCGGGTTATTTTATGCTGGAGACGTTTTTGTTTTATTCATTCTTGATGAATACTCAATTTTCTTTTAAACAGATATTTTAAAACTCATTTTGTCTCCAACCCATAGATAGGATCCTGACAGGTACTACCACTCCGGGTCAGAGTGAACCTGGGAGTAATGAGAAGCTTCCCGGGTCCGACCAGAAATCCCTGAAGAAGGCCGGATGGTACATCAGCCGAAACATTCTGCAGATAACAATAAAGATGAGGACAATAGTCCGAATAATACAAATAATACAAATGATAAAAAGGTTGGAACTTTCCATCAGGGCAAAAGGGTCGGTACAATCATATTGGTAATAGGGATTGATGTGACCAGCTGATTGATCGGGGGAGGCCTCTCTGACTTCCCGTCTAATCTAAGTAAGGTCCAAAGTGGAGTGTTGCATCTTATAGACTGCTCATCCATCATCCATAATCATTTCGGATCACCATGTAAGGCCAACAGGTGGCCCAATTGAGGAGTCTTACCTCTCTGCAGAGGTGCAGTCGGTGTATTCTAAAGCCCCAGTCGACAGGGCTTTCTTTGTTCTCAGAAAATAAAACGATTATTTTTCTGTTTTTTCTTAATTTTTCTTCATTACTTTTTGTTCTTTGTCTTCCAATTTTTCTTTTTTTTTCTTTTTTTTCTGTCTTTCTTGCTTTCTTTCAATACGTCCTTATTTGTGTAAATAAACGCCTTTCTAATTGCCGACAGTTAATATCTATCTTTCTTGCACACCTTTTTTATTTAATTTTATTTATTTAATTAATTTATTCTTATTATTCTTCATTCCTTGCTTCATACATCATTTGTTTTTTTGTTTTGTTTTGTTATTTTTTTCTTTTTTTCTTTCTTTCTTTTCATCTTCTTTGTTCTTAAAAAATAACAAATAAAACAAAGAAAAAATACATGAGTCGATTGTTTATCAAAAAAGAGATTGATTCGGTTTAAATGACAGGTTGATTGGTTGGCTGGTTGGTTGGATTTTACGGCATATTAATCCCGATTCAATTTTTTTAAATGAATTTTTTAAACACATTTTTGAACTCATTTTTTGTCTATTTAACCAATAAATGAAACCCCAACAGGTACTACCATTCCCGGTCAGAGTGATCTGGTGATGGTGATCAAGGGGTATTCCATATTTCCCAGAATTGGAAACTCACCATCAAATTTAAATGACAGGAAAAGAATTGATATGCTGTAAAACAAATCAACCAACGGATCTCCTTCTCTCTCTCTCTCCCCCTCCTCTCTCTCTCTTTCTTTCTTTTGCTTTCTCTCTTTTTCTTTCTTTCTTTCTTTCTTTTCTCTTTCTTTCTCCTTTTCTCTCTCTCTCTTTCTTTCTTCTTTCTTTCTTCTCTCTCTCTTTCTTTTTTTCTCTCTCTCTCTCTCTCGCTTTCTCTCTTTCTTTTCTCTCTTTTCTCTCTCTTTCTTCTTTCTTCTTTCTTTCCTCTCTCTCTCTCTCTCTCTCTCTCTCTCTCTTTCTCCTCTCTCTCTTCTTTTCTTTCTTTCTTTTTTCTTTCTTTCTCTCACACCCTCTCTCTCTCTCTTTCTCTCGCTTTCTCTCTTTTCTTCTCTCTCTTTCTCACTTTATCTCTTTCTTTCTTTCTCTCTTTCTCTCTGTCTGTCTGTCTGTCTGTCTCAATTCCTGCCTATCAGTCATTGCTCTTAGTAAGTTCTCTAGACGGCATCCACTTGGCTATAATTCCTTAATATTCATTTTTTAGCCCAAATATGAATTTGCTGAAAACAAAGCTTTGATTTCATACATTCCTATAAAAACATAGCGAATTTAATTTGCAATATCCACAATTCTTTTAAACTTGTTTCTTGACTGAAAAAAAAAGGATATTAACGAGACTAGCAAAATATACGCTCTCCGCCGGATCTAAGTATTTAAGTTTCAGTGTTAGAAGATAGATTAAATTACTAACGAAATTAAATAAGAACACATATAAAAATATTACACTTATCTTAATTATATTTTAATTGGTTTCTATATAAAAAATCTTTTAGAGGATTGATTTTAACACGTTAGGAAATAAAATAATATCATTACAGATCAATAACACCAAGTAATTATTTATCAAACCCGGTTTTGTTAAAACCAGTATGTAAATTAATCACACCATATATAATTCAAAGTTTTCTTAGTGATATACAAGACACATTGTAGGATTTAAACTCACTGATAACATGGGCTGTTTCGAGGCAAATCTAACTCAGACTTTCATAGAGACATCGTTAATAAATAAGATTTTTTTTCAATGTATTAGTGATTTTACTATAAATCAAATACTCATTTATAAACTTACGCAATTTCTGAGAGTATTGTGATGTAAGCAGTGACGTGGTCTCGGTTACAGACAGACACCGAATCTATGGGTTAAATATATTTAAAAAATGAGTATTAAAAATGTTTTTAAAAAATTGAGTTTGAAAGAAATTGAATACCCATCAAAATTAAATGAAACAAAAAAGTCTTCAGCATAAAATAACACAAAAAGGGTTGAGATGCCGTAAAAGCCAACCAACCAACAAATCACGTATACAAAAAAAAAATGGCAATAAATAGCCCACAAGGGTTAATATGCATTTCAACAAATTAATGACTCGTTGTAACATATAGATATTGATTTTCCGTGGTTGTCGAAGTGGTAGCTGTACGGCCAGTACTCCATCCGAGTGAGACGAACAAGACATGCTGGACACTGCTGGAGAAGTAAGGACAAACTTATAAACGACATCCTCTTGTGGAAATAAGCATATAGGCACGGCAATGTAGGCCGTCCAGCAAAGACTACATTGACCAACTCTGCACGGATACTGGATGTTGCACGGAGGACCTCCCAAGGACAATGAATGATAGGGACGGTTGGCGAGAGATTGTCAAGGATATCCGAGCTGCTAGCGTTAATGATGATGATGATGATGATGATGATGATGATGAGGATGATGATAAACTATTCGCTTATAAATCATGTATACAAAAAAAATTTGGCATTAAATAGCCAACAAGGGTTGATATGCCCTTAAACAAATTAATGACCCGTCGTTACTTATAAATATTTTTCTTCTGTTATTGTTGAAAAAAAAAACCCACAGTGGGCGCAAGATGTTTAATCGTCTCAGACGTTTACTTGACCGCCGCTATATGATCTTCATCTCCTCCCCGTAAAAGTATCTCGCACACTTGTGAAATCGCCACTCCTTGTTACTTGGGTTATTTATTAAGCCAGCTGGATGGATGATGACCTGTGTCCATAGCAAAACCCCTCCTCCTTTTCCTCCTCCTCCCCTTCACCTGGCACAAGGCACAAAGGCAATGAAGACACTCAGGCTAAAGCCCTTCACCATCCAATAACGCCACACACACATATATATATCTATCTTCTCCTCTTCCTCTGCCCCCCCTCCTCTCTCTCTCTCTCCTTCTCATTTGATATCTCTCTTTCTCATTAACTCTCTCTTTTTCAACTCCTTTTTTGGAGCCGCATTTGGGATGAGACAAGAGGAAAAGTGGGCGATCGGGGTTAGCGGATCAGTGTCTGCCTTTAAAACCCCGCAGCGCGTGCCAAACACCCGGTTTCAGTCTCCGGACTCACGGCCCACCCTTTATCTACCCGTTTCTCCAAACAACCGGCACGCGAGGCCATCCACACACCCTTTTCAGAACCTGTCTTCTTCTTCTTCTTCTTCTTCTTCTTCTCTTCTTCTCTTCTTCTTCTTCTTCTTCTTCTTCTTCTTCTTCTTCTTCTTCACCAACTTTTTTTTATTTCTTCTAATTTTTTCTTTCTTTTTTCCACCCGACCTTCCCACTCCCCCCCCTATTTCTTATTCTGAAATTAGATACCTTGCCCAATATTTACCACCATCCCCTGGACACTTTAACAATCACCGATATAAGAAAAGAAAAGAAAACTCTCTTAGTTTTATAAATGTTTATAGACACAAACTCCACAAAGTTTATGCGACGTTTTTTATCGCATGACAAGTTTAGCATAATCACACATAATTATTCATAACGTAAATGGCCATTCTCACATGAATATATAAAAATGTGCGACTCTCCATGGGCTAATGGTTAGTGACCTTCTCTAACTGACCTTTTCTACTCTCTAAAGAATTTCATCTTCTCTTTATATGATGCCCTCTTACACGTGTGGCCTTGTGCCAGCTTATGATTAATAATCATAGTCGCCAGTTAATGTGTATGTATGTCATGTATGTCTGGATGAAACTACGAAAATAAAACAATTAACGACAAAGTAAACATATATATATATATATTAAATATCCGTTCTCCCTTTATGATTCCCCCTTTACAGGTGGCCTTGTGCCAGGCTATGATTAATAATAAGTAATAAGTAAAAGGCCATTCTTACATAAATATATATGATTAATAATCTATAAATATATAAAGTGCAGTCGTGTGTATGTATATATGTGTGTATGCCCAGATGAAAATACGAAAATAAAACAATTAACGACAAAGAAATATATATACACATTAAATATCACCAGATAAAGGGCAGTTGGTGTGTATGTATGAATTGTAATTATCGGCTCGCCAACTGCAAGAAAAGTGCATTGATTAGAATCTTGACCTCTATCAATATTTCATCGATCTCGTGAAGGCCTTTGACACAGTCAACCGCGGGACACTCTGGAGGATTCTTGGGAAGTTACGTTGTCCTTCACATTTTATAGCCCTTATTCGGTCTGATGATATGAATGCTTTGGTTACATATAATGGTATCCTTGCAGAGTCTGTCTCAGTCATGAATGGTGTGAAACAGGGCTGCGTTCTTGCACCACAATTATTTGGAATATTCTTTGCGGTCGTCTTTAAGATTGCTTTAAAAAGTAATATCAATGGGATTTCATAACATATTCAATATAAAATGTCTAAAGGCAGATTCAAAAGTATTCACAGCCATTGTGCGGGAGTTATTATATGCAGATGACTGTAACCTGGTAACACACAGAGGATGAGATGCAGAATTTTATGGATTATTTCTCCGAAGGATGTACCGCATTTGGATTAACCATAAATATAAAAAAGACTATTGTCATGTATCAGCATGCCCCAAACAAATTCTTTGTGGATACCACTATCTTTGTATATGGTGAACATCATTTTGTCTATTTTGTCCATCATTTTGTCTATTTTGGAAGGACATTATCACAGGACAACTCTTTAGATAGAGAAATTTCCCTTGGGTTGCAGAAAGCAACGAGATCCTTTGGTTTTCTTGAGAAAAGGGTTTGGAGCCAACGTGGCATTAAGATCTCCACCAAGCTTGGTGTATACAGAGTCTGTATGCTCACTGCCCTTTTGTATGCCTGTGAGACCTGGGTTGTTTACAAATGACATCCCAGGACACTCGAGAGATTCCATTAGAATTGCCTTCGCAGGATTTTAGGGATAGAATGGTTGTCATTTACACCAGACACCACAATACTTAAAAGATGTCACCTGTCTCGTATTGAGAGTTTAATCCTTAGATCACGTCTTCGCTGGTCTCGAATTGCCGAATCCCAAAACAAGTAGTTTACGGGGAAATCTCAACTGGCAAACGTCGTCAGTGCCAACCCAAATTGAGTTTTAAGGACTGCCACAAAGACACTCTGAAGAATGCTGCAATCGCTGTGGAGGACTGGGGGAAGCTAGCTTGTAATATACCTGGCTGGAGAGCCACCATCTACCTGTCTGTGAAAGAATTTGATTCCAACCGAATTAAACCTCAAACATTGAAGTGTGTTATTAGAAAGGGTGATTTTCAGTCCAGCAACATTCAAAATGGAGAAATTCCAACATGTAGTTCATGTGGAAGAGTATGTCTCTCTAGGGCTAGTCTGGTGAGTCATCCGAGAAAACACAAGGATACAGTGTCAAATGTTATTGGCGCTCAACTATGGAAAAAAAGTCGTCAGTGCAAAACGAAATTGAGGTTTAAGAATTGCCACCAGGAAACTCTGAATGAAATGAAAAAAAAGGAAATTTAACAGGAAATTATCTGCAACATGTAATTATGTATATATATCTGGAAATAACATAAAAAAAATAAAACTATTAATGACAAAGTAAGTATATACCCACATTAAATATAACCGGTTCTTGCTTTTTGTGGAAAAATTATGTCAAATATATCCGTGAGAGGATTCAATCAAAGTAGATAAATCAAACATACATTTAAAAAATGCACACACACACACACACACACACACACACATATATATATATATATATATATATATATATATATATATATATATATAAAGTAGGAGAACTTTCGTTACTGTTTACGTCACAATACCTTCAGGAATTGCGTAAGTTTATCAATGAGTATCTAATTCATAGTCAAAATCATTGATACATACAATAGATCATATTTAATTACGATGTCTCTTTGCCTCAAAACAGCCCAAGTTATATTCAACTTCAAGATCTGATTTTTGGTATCTGTACTTAATAAACCAATTCACAACTTTCAGTGTTTCATGTAATTTGATATTTTTTAAAAATTGAAAAATCGTCCTACCCTAATGAGGAGCATCGCTGGAGGGGGGGGTTAGAGGGAGCCGTGTTTATGGGCCATGAGTCTGATATAATGCTAAAATGTCTCATCATTAAAGGATTCCGATGATTGAAGCAGATATGAGTGTGTAAGTGAGCACATGGGAAAACAGTTTCCTATAATTGCTTTATAATATATATATATATAAGGATCTAAGTTTCACCTAATAGCTCATCAGGAATAATTTTGACCATTCATCTTGGTACAGACGATTATTTTCAGACACTACGTGTGATTTGGTCTCTTTTATTTTAGTATTTTTACCAAGATCTTTATTTACAATCTGCACCTTCTGCTTTTTTTTTCTTTTTTACACGTCGTCTGAATTTAGAAATGAAAATAAAATCTCTCTATATAAAGTCATCCACTGACACCGTGTTTCGGCGTTTCACGCCTCTTCAGTGTGGGTAGACACAACAACTACCTCTGAGCAGGAGCGAAATCCGACTGACTTTCCGTCTGCCCGATTCGTTAACCTCTCGGCCATTTGACAGCTGCCGTAAAGGGGTGGGGTGGTTTGGTTTGGTTTGTTTTATTTTACGGCATATCAACCTCAATGCCAATAAAGTTTTGAAATAAATTAATTCTTAATGGATACACAATTTTTTTTATAAATACATATTTCTATTTAACCCATAAATTGGATCCTAACAGGTACTACCACTCCGGGTCAGAGTGGACCAGGGAGCAATGGCGATGAAGGGGTGTTCCACATTCCCCAAACCTCCAAAACTGGAACCTCACCATCAGATAGAGTTTAACGTAATTCCCAGGACACATTGACCCTCAGCCATCGCCTTCTAGCACCCATATGATAAAAAGGGGTTGGGGCTTACCATAAGGGTAATAGGGTTGGGGCAATCATATAGGTGCTAGGGCTTGACGTGACCAGCCGATTGATAGGAGGTGTCCTCTCCAACCACCAGTCTAGCCTAAGTAAGGGTCTAAATGGAGTGTTGCAGGTCATGGACGGCTCATCCACCAAGACTCCGTCCTTAAGCATCACGGGGCGCCACCCACGACCAACAGGTGACCCCATTTGGGGAAGTCTTACCTCTCTGCAGAGTTGCAGTCGGTGCATTCTAACGCCCCAGCCGACAGGGTGAAAAGGGGTGGTGTTTAAACTATATATATATATATATATATATATATATATATATATATTGGTGGTTGTGCGCATGTGTGTGTGTATTGTGTGTGTGTGTGTGTGTGTGTGTGTGTGTGGATAAAGTTCTATTTTTTTCTAAGCCAAATTCCTCAAATATTTCTTGTGGTCAGTTTTACTGAAATATCTAACTTACATGTTTTTTTTTCATTAAGAATATCATCTCATTTGATGATCTCATTTTATATCATCTCATCAAGATATTTTTATATGATAATAATCTAATATAACAACTTGATAATATAAAATCATAACGTAATAATTTAACAATATAATAATAATGAATTAATAATACAATAATTTAATATGATATAATTTGATAACATCTCATCTATATATTAATACTCTTGTACTACCGTTATCATCTTGCAACACCCTCTGGTTAAAAATGAGATCGTCCATATCGTCCAAGATAAAATGCTAAAATGTAAATTCTGATTATCTGATGTTGCTTATCCGTTAATTTTTTTATTTCTTATGAGTCTCATCACCTCCTATAAATAATGAACCATTCCGTTTTTATTATAAAGAAAGAAAGGGAAGAAAAAGGACATGATACACAGAAAAGAAAGAAAGAAAGATAATTAAATTAAGATTATTATACTTTTTACATACTGAACTATAATGCTATAGCTCTTAAGTAAACATATCAAATGTTGTAATAATTAAATTATCATACAATGTTATATCCACAGGTATTGCTAGTATCTGAATAATATGGGACATGAGAAACTTCATATTAAAGTATATTCATTTGGTTGAAATTATCTGTTTCATAGATTTCTCATTGTATTCAATCTTTTTCAATCTCACTCTTTCTCTTAATAATCATAACAGGTTTAATTGTGGAAGGATGTTTTTTTTAATAAATCTGTCTTATACGAGTCGTCTTAATGAGACCAATGTAGTGTTTGAATTCAAATGTCCCGTAGGAGATTATTTCTTCAAAATTGAAAGCACTTATATTGGGCTCACTACCACGATCTTGTCACGCCGTTTGACACTACATCTATCTGATACCAGCTCGATCATGCAACACCTAAAATCAAATTCATGCTCCCCGCCTCTAATTACCGGAAAATTATAACCGAAAAACCACACACACACACACACACACACACACACACACACACACACTGCACAAAAAAATAAGCCAACAAAAACATCAAATTCTCAAAGCCCTATACATTAAACAAAAAAAGAAAAGAAAAGAAAAACACCTTAAATAAGATTAACTTTGAATACAGTAGTAACTACTAAATGCCCATGAGTTTTAATTCTCCTCCCCCCATTCCCCACAACATGTCATATAATTCCGCGAGTTCTTCCTCCTACTTACTCTTACCGCTACTCGGTTTGTCTTACGATTTAGCGTGTTAAACCAGGAACCAACTTAACTATATCTACTCCTGAAGATGGCACTACGAAGTCCCGAAAGTGCTAATGAAAAAAACTTCGGTGGACCTTTCAACCGACTCTACTCGAATTTAAAAAAAAATGTCCAAACAACTTGAAAAGATCGGAAATAAACTCGTCAGACACGTATAAAAGAAAGAATACAACCAAAATATACATATTTTATATTTTGCAGATTTTTCTGTCATGAGAGTTTAGTTGACAGGAATGTGTTCAATGATGTCTTCACTCAACACATATTTAAATTTCACAAAGAAAAAGATGAAATAAGAAAAACCTATAAGGAATCAGCAAATGATGATGATGATGATGATGATGATGATGATTGTATATCTACTTATATATTTACCCCCTCCCCTCCCCGCACGATCAGGATGAGACACAATGTCCATTTTTTAACTGGAGTTTAACAAGTTTGAATTTAGAGTTTTCCTTTTCTACAACTGGTTGTCTAACCAACGTTAAAGAGCCACGTCTGCCCAACTATTTACCCATAGCTAGAGGGAAAATAGTTGGATGCATATATTTCCTAACGGCATTAGCGCTATGTGAAATGCAAACAGCTTCGTCCAGAAAAGTAATTTGCATAAATAGATTTATCCTTGATTTTTAAAAAGAATTTAGTCTCATCAGGATTATGTACTTATCTATACTGATCAAAGAAAAACACCAGCGAACTATTCAGAAAGCACTACGGGTCACATATGGCCCGCGGACCGCAGTTTGCCTATGACTGGTGTAAAACATCTTCTTATGTCATTCTCTACATACTGAAATAAAACCCAATATATAGTTGGGTTCATTGCCCAGTGCCTGAGTTGTCTCAAAAGAGAAGTGCCGAAGGGATCCACGCAATGTTTTCACAGGCAACAGTATGAGCTTCGGTTTATGCGTAGAACCTCACAAAACGTACCTTGTGTTCAACTGGCCTGATGTGGTGCCAATAAATAAATCATGGGGCAAAGCTCCTCAGTCCAAACACAAAAGAAAATGGTGCCGTAGTTTTACGGAGTAGGTTTGAATTACTCCTTCCAACTTTGAATGGTTGCCAGTCGATGTTAAAAATTCAGTGTGTTCTGTTATTATGTTCGGTAGAGCACCCGTCAAACAATCGAAAGGTTCCTAGTTCGATACCGGTTCCCGCCAACTCAACGTATAAGTATGTCAGATTGGTTAATCTGATCTGTGCAGTAAAGGGGGATATCTCAACAAAAGAAACAATCTCCCTGGTTTAGCGCTAGCGAAAAGGGAACAGATATCCTCGCTGTCCGGCTGATAAGGGCAATAGGCAACTCCGCCAACTTTATATATATTGGTATACACAAACACATATACACATACATCCATATCTTATAAGGGAGATTCGGTGTCTGTCAGTCTGTAACCGAAACTATATCACTACTTACGTCAGTATACCCTCAACAATTGCGTAAGTTTATCAATGAGAATTTAATTTATCGTCAAAATCATTAATAAATAAAATAAATCTTATTATTTACGCCTCAAAACATCCCATGTTGAAATTGAAAATACCCCCCTCCATTATTGCAAAACGAGGATTTTACAGTGCATTTTTGCATACGATCTTTGATGCCATTTCCTCAAAAATTGGTAAAAGTTCAAAATCTAATTTTTAAATATCAGTTCTTAATAAACCAATACACAACTTTCGTTGTTTCATGTAATTTGATAAAAAGTGAAAAATCGACCTCCCCTTCTGTCCATGTAGGTTATAGTTAAATGGCCAAGTTGGATTAATACGATCATAAAAGGCGAAAATATTTATTGGTCATTGCTGGGGTGGGGGTGGGGGTAGGTGACAGGAGGTGGGGGAGGGGAGGTAAATTGATTTTAAAAAGCGGAAAAAGCAGATGTAAAAGGGTTAATGTGCTTCAGCTGGACAAGCCATCAACCCCCACTTGAAGGGACACATCATATCATTCCCCGACCGGACACACAAGGAGCCCGGGGGGCGACGGTGGTGTTGATGGGTAAAGGTAAAAAAGGATGGACACACTAAAATACGCGCAAAATATTAAACGTTCAATTCAAATGTGAGCGCCACCTGGTGATCAAAATTCCATTTACAATATATTTCCTATGGGTGGGATGTTAGTATTCTAATAAGCAACAACATACTTCGCCTTGGTGGTAAAAAGAAATAATAGAATATATAATATAATATATATATATATATATTATATACATATATATATATGTCTGTGTGTGTGCCTGTGTGTATGTGTGTGTGTGTGCCCGTCTGTGTGTGTGTGTGCCTGTGTGTGAGTGTGCCTGTGTGTATGTGTGTGTTTCGTGCGCGCGCGCGCCTCTGTGTGTGTGTGTGTGTGTGTGTGTGTGTGTGTGTGTGTGTGTGTACAACACAAACGAGGAAAATTAAAAAGATAAAAGAAAGAAATGGAAGATATGAACGGAAAGGATAAAAAGACAAAGGTAAAAGGAGAAAGAAAGAAAGAAGAAAGAAAAAATAAAAGAAAGAAAAAATGCGACCGGAAACATCGAAAGAAAATAAAAATTAAATTGTTTTGTTTTATTTTTTGTTTTTTAGTTGGGTTTGAGGGAATAAAAATTTCAGTCTTTCTTTCTTTCTTTTCTTTATTTATTTATCAAATACAGGAAGGTAACATACGTTTCTATGGGCAGACATTTTTGTTGTCATGGTGAAATACAATTATTTAACAAGAACACACACACACACAGACACACACACACACTCACTCACACTCATACTCACACTCACACATACACACACTACACCGCGCATACAGATGAAAGACGGTTGAATTCTTAGAATACTACACACACACACACACACCACACACACACACACACACACACACACACACACATATATATATATATATATAATATATATATGAATTTATACTCGACACTAGAATTATATATATATTTCTTCTAGTTGCATTTAGTGGTCTTATCCCAAAATGCCGACACGAAGGTACTGTTGTTTTATTTCCTATAAAAATACAAAACACTCTTTAATCTTGTTTCATTTTATAGGAACATGTATATGACAAAAAATTCACTCGTGTTAAATGTCATTCAATTACACACCCTTTGACCCCTACACCCCATTGCTTACTGCAAGAGGAACAAATATATATAATTCTTGTGTCGAGTATAAATTCAGTGAATGTTAGAACATCTCATTTAATGGACTTGTAGACTTATACTAAGTTAAAACTTAGATATCTAACAATCTAAACTGGCACTAAACTGACACTCTCACCAGACACGGTGGTGAGTGTGTGAACAACCAGTAACACAGCAAAAAGATCAATATTCGTCAAAGGGCGGATGAGCTCCAGAGGACCCTACGGCCATTCACACAAGCAATAGTAGGATTGGGGCACTTACTACTCGCATAAATCCCAAACGGGTTAAAAGAATCTCCTTAGCCTTGGTCGGCAACCCATCTAGGACAAGGAAAAATCCGATATAAAACGTCCGCTGCCTAGCGGCTTTACTTCATCGCAAGGAAAGGCTAGGGAATTAAACAACAAAAACAAATCCGGAGCCGAAAACACTAAGGTGGTGTGATGCTGAACTCCAGTGCTACCCAGCAACTCCTGCTACACTACCGTTGCCAAACTGCATTGGTTTATTACCTTTCCTATTGGATCATAGCGGCAGTCTGGAGAGGGGATTTGCTGCTCGGAAAACTCATCCTCCATATCAGGCTACGTAGTTCCACAAAAATGAATTAGACACTACTACATCGTCTCTCGTAGACAGAAGTATTCCAACCAACCAACCAACCAACCAACCAACCAACCAACCACACACACACACACACACACACAAACATCCAGATATATTGTTGGTGTGAATGATTCTATTTGGGATTATTCTTATTTCAGCTAGTAACTCTATAAAAGAGACCAGTCTCGTCTATTTTAGTATAGTTTTGTATATTTTTGAATTTTTTCTCCATTGCATGATGGCTATCTGACGAGACTGGATTCTTTTATAGAGTTACCAGGTGTAATAAATTTATAATAGCCAAATGATTGTCTGTTGATTTTTTTCTCTCTTCTTGGAAGTGTAAATAATGCTCTTGTTGAGTCAGTAAAATGGCAATTCCGGGTGGACATGAGTCCAATAGGGTTATCTTCCCTTACTGCGGTTCTTCGCCGATAGGTGGTGAGAGTATTTAGGCAGCAGCCCGGGAATTCTGAATTCTTTCTCTCTCGTGTTAGCAATGACTTCACATGGTTTAAGCACTTCTGCCTCCAACCAGCTATCAGTAAGTGACATTCCTTAGGACATAAGTCCTACACCTACTTTCTTTATGCATGTTTATATATTTGACTTGAATGCATTCCTCGTGTGCTCACGGAATAAAGTCTGTTATTATCTCATAATTTTGTCGAAGTATTTCATGTACACACATTGACCCACGTTGGAAGATTACCCTGAACCTTCCAACTTTAATATAAGAATTTTACACCTTATACTCTATATAGAATTAATTTATGAATTAACATACATTGAGCTCTCTTAGGGACTTGAAAAAATCTATAGGTGTGCACCTGCATTGGCATGCATTGTAAATATACGGAGAATATGGAAGATCTCCAAAAGAATCATCCCCAAATTACCTGTCTATTGGATATATATATATATATATATATATATATATATATTATATATATATATGGGGGGGGTAAATAAAGATATAGATAATATGAGTGCTATATTTATAAGTGAACAGTGCTCAATATCATGGAAAGAGCATTTATATCTAAGTTAAGAGAGCATGGACATGGAATCAACGATATTTTAACTTATATATATATATATATATATATATATAATATATATATATATATATATATATATATATAGTCAACGACCAAGTTATTCGTACACCCATGAATATTCTTACCCATTTCTTGAAATTTCTTGAAATGGGATTCTCGTATGATATTAGACTTTTAATATGTTATTAAGTACAAAAAGGAAATATAAAACGCAATTTGAGAAGGTTAAATGTACTAAATATGAAAAGAAAAAATAAACAAAAGAGGGAAATACAAAATTATTCGTACAGTGCGAAAATTTGAAAAACATTGAACAATTTTTATATAATTAATAGTCAGTAGCACATCCTTTCATCTTTATAATTTGCTGCAATAGTTTTCCAAAGTTTTTTTATGAGATTTGAACAAATCTTTTCTGTAATTTTCTTCCATTCTTTGATGGTTACACGTTTTAATTCTTGAAGGTATTTTGGTGACCAACGATTTATTCGAATTTTTAATTTTTGCCATAGATTTTCCTTTAGGATTTTTGTCAGGGTTCATTGAAGACCATGACAGAACTGTGAACTTCTGTTTCTGAAATGACACATTCATTAATTCAAATGTTTGGGATGATTACCTCAATGGAAAGTAAATCTCCGACCTAAATCTCCGATTTTGTAGATTTCCATCCAGAATTTTGATATAGTCTTCAGATTTCATTCTTCTTATTGCATTTCATTTTCCAGCCCCCCCCCCCTTCAGCTAAATTAAACCCAAAACTTCATCGAACCGCCTCCATGTTTTAATGTTCGGCATTGTGTTCTTTGAAAATAAAGTTTCATCTTTCTTGTGCCAAATCTTCAGTACATCATCATATACAAAAAATTCAATTTTTCTTTCATCACTCCATATTAGTTGTTCCCAAAAGCAATTTTCTTTATCCATAAACGTTTTGACAAAATTAAATGGAGCAATAATGTGACATGGGTTGAGAGGAAAGGTTCGTTGTACTCGTCTTCCATAAAACCCATTTCTATTTAAACAACGTTGTATTATACGAGTACTTACGTTGATATCAATCGTATCGAAATTTGTGGCGATATCTTTCAAAACAACGATTGGGTTTATTTTAACCCCGTCACAGAGTTTTCGCGCAATCCTCAATGACAATTTGGGGTTTCTACCACACCAAGGTAAATTCTCTGTTTTTTTCCAAAACTGTTAAAACTTCTCTAACAGACTGTACCGTAGATCTATCGATAGCTAAATTGGTTTGAGATTTTTTCTATTTCCCTACTTGTGGTTGTTAATAATCGTCTATTTCAATTAAACGCTAAGTTCTTTTGTTTTCTCTTTGTCGTGTTGTTAACGTATGAATAATAATGCTTCACGGAATGTTCTTTTCAGGAATAAATAATATAAAAGGCTTCACCGATAAAATAATTATCTTAATTACTTAGACTTACACAAACCAGAAAATTTAAAAAAATATTTTCTATTGTAGGAATAATTTTCTCTTTTCCTATTTTGCATAATTCACCAGACAAATTTCTTGTATTAATTAATTTTTCTGAAAACTGTTTTATATTTTTTTTTTCTTTTTTCTTTTTTATTTTTTTTTGTGCGCATTAAACCAATGACAGAACTGTTGAACATCTTGTTTCTGACAATGACACATCTTAATTCAATGTTTCTGAGATCGAATTGACTCTGGTCAATGGAATAGTAAAACTTCTGTGATTTAAATCTCTAGAGTATTTTGTAGTATTCATGCGCATCCAGAATTTTGATATAGTCTCAGATTTCATTCTTCTTATTGCCAGTTCATTGTGTCCAGCCCCCCCCGCCCTTCGATGGCGAAATTAAACCCACCTCAAAACTGTGATGCGAACCTGAGCCTCCCCATTTGTTTTATGTATCGGATCAGCTCATTCTCGAGGTTCTCCTCTGGACAATAAAGGTTTTATACTTTACACGTTATGTGTGACTATTTATCCAGTACATCAATCATTACAAAAGATTCCATTTTTTCTTTTTCAGATCACTAATTCCATCAATTAGTTTGTTCCCTAAAGCAATTATATTATTTGTTTATCCACTAAACAGTTGTTGAACACCAAATTAATTAATTGGAGAGCACATTAATGTAGGACATGGGTTGAGAGGAAAGGTTCGCCTTAGAGTAAACCGCTTACACACGTTTCCATAAAACCCATTGGATAAATCATACAAACGTTTGTATTATACATGTTACTTGTTTAGGCGGAGTTATATCAAATCGTATGAAAATTTGGTGGCGAGTATCTTTTCATAAACAACGAATTGCGCGCATTTATTTATTAAACTGATCCGGATCACAGGTTTTCTGGCTAGAGCACTCCTACATATACAAGAACAATGGGGTTTCTAAGCTACGTTTTATCTCACGAAAAGGAGTGATATTCTATTTATTTTTTGGGCCGAGCGACTGTTACTTCTCGTAACAAGAACTGTAAGCCCGAGGATCTATCGATACTAAAGCTTGGGTTTAGATGGAATATATATTATTTATCTATTTTTACTCCTACTTTTGATGAGTAGTACTTAAATTATCGCTATACAACTTTAACCACCTATAAGGATTCTTGTGTTTGGTTTCTCGTTTGAGTCGTGTCTGAACGGTATGATAATAATATGCTATCACTGCGAATGTTCCCATTTTCCAGAGAGTGAACTATATATAGGTTCACCCGAATTAATTATCTAATTACTTAAGCCAGCTTATTACTACTAACGCAGAAAAATTTAAAAAATATTTTCTAATATTTAGCTTAGGTTTACAAGAATCGACTTTGTTTTCCTCTCTTTCTATTTTGTTCACCCGTCAAGATCAACACATATACTCTTGTATTAAAGAATTCACAATATTTGGACTGAAACCAGATAACTGATATTTTATAGTTTTGTCTGTATTTTTCATTTTTTTTCTTTTCTCATATTTTTTTTTATTAGAAGCTATTGAGATATTATTACTAAGACACTGACCATCGCATTACACGGCATTGGGAGTTCTGAGAGAATAGATGGTACTATGAATAATATATATATAGATTAGATACGAGAGAGGAAATGTAACGTAAATCATTGAGATTCCATGTCAGTTGCTACTATATAATATCATATAATAATAAACTCGAGTTCTACTATAATCATTTATTTTAAATGCCTTCATAAAATATAACTATGATACCGCGAATAAACTTCAAATAGCTATTGTGATGTGTGTGGAATGAATTGACTGATAATTGTATGCCGCTGGTCTAGCGCCTAGTAGTGTGTGTATGTTTATTAATTATTCGATTAACCCGTATTTAGTGATATTTGAATTAGATGAGTTTAATATAAGTCAATTATGTTTCCATCTTTGTTGTGCTCTTTTTCCTTTTTAGCATGTAGTCGAATATCAATTATACATAGTTAATTAATTATCATGATATATAATATATAACTTAGGCAATTACATTAAATGATATATGAATATATAATATACTATAAATGTTATATACAGAATAATATAAAGTTAAATGATAAAAATTCAGATCAGAAAACACCACCAACAATACTAACTTGCTTCATTACAATAATTTATTTCACCCTGATATAATTTATTATTCGATTACACCGGATGACTCTTTTATCTTTATATTGAGTTAGCCATCAATACACAGATATCTATAAGTAATCTAGATCCGGTAGTTACAACAAATTTCAATTTATAGAAAAAAGGATTCTTCCTTCTTCTCTTTCCTTCTTCTTCCTTCTTCTTCTTCCTTCTTCTTCACAAGTTATTTATCAACTAATTTGTCATAAAACCAAAGAGGCCGAACTTTGACAATTGATAATCACGTCAGACACATCATAGCATTTGTAATGTGAAACAAGAAAGTCAAAATATTTTCAGTATATATATATAATACGCTCCAACTTGGTAAGAGCACTGTAGAAGGAAATTAATTGAAAGTCTACATCTTGCTTAGCAGGCATGTAAAGATCCTGAAAACTACACAGTATGTCTATACAATTTCTGACATGTCCCTATCTCGTGAGTATTATCCTAAGAAAGATATCAATACTGCGTATTAATCACGCGGCGTAATGGGATGTTAGATAAATTAATTAGTTCCGATTTATTGTAATGAAGCAAAGTATTAGAGTTTTTTTACATTCATTGAATTAGCTAAATATCACTAGCCGCATTGGGGCTCTAGCACGTATCTCTTGGTCAGAGCCGAAAATTCAGTCAGGGTTTGGTCCCCGTGAAAGGTAGCTGTTAAAGTAAACGTCGACACTGATGAGAAGTAAACTTCGAACACGTGTATATAGTAATATATATATTACTAACTATGGCTATTAGAGAAAAGTTCCATTCGACACCCTGTTTTTTTTTGTGTGTATGGTACATTCCCTAGGTTCTCATGCTTTCTAGCACTCTATTCATAGAGTTCTGAGACTGTCTGCTAATGCATAAAAAGCATGAACCTAAGGACCTCAAATGATTTGTCAATTGCCAATGCCATTAGGTACGGCTGTTAATAAACAGTCATAACCATTAGTGGTTGAAGCCATTTAAAGGAAAATATAAGAAACTCAGTTGTTTTCAGAGAAGAGTTTTCGTTTCATTTTGTAAATTTTAATAAAATAAATGGAAAGACTATCCCTTCCTTTATAAGAATGAATGAAAGAGCGAGTATCATGAATCTGAAAATTTCAAAATAAACAGAACAATCTCTTACTCTTAAAATCAAACTACTCAGTAGTTATTCTATATAATTTCTTTAATGCTTTTCACAAACTAATGCTCAAAACGTGATATTATGACATCTCTCACATAAAACGGATATAACTTATAATACTATATAATTAAACATTAAATAATTAAATAACGCTTATTACAGAGAAGTAAGTTTAGGGCGGAGACCTTTTCGACAAAACTCAATATACATACAGTTAACGTGAAGAGTTATGGCATCGAAATATATTAAACATAACTATTAGGCAATGAGGTAATATAGTAAATATACATTTGTTCATCATACTATATGTGTGTGTGTGTGTGTGTGTGTGTGTGTGTGTGTCTGTGTGTGTATTCCTCAATACAATACCTAATATTGTATTCCATAAATACTAAATAGAATATTATATTGTTAAATAAATCATAGTAATATATGATGTTATATATATTATGAGGCGCAAGAATGATTTTTGGTTGGCATCGTTAGGTTTCTTTGGTTCTTTTTTATTGTCATAATTTTTTTGATGAGAGGATTTACAGTAAGAAACAAGAAATTTTCATAGTAGTCTTAGAACCTGTAATATTAGTATTGAAGGGTCACGTTACGTGATAGATGAATATTATATTGGACTATAGAATTTTTGCTCCTGTAATCAACCGAAAATCTACTATACTTACATTTGCAGAGCTTAAAAATAATTTATGAAATCCTCCTCTTAAGAGAATTACAACCAGTAATGGAAGAAAAAGAAAAATAATAGTTTTGCCCTTCCTCTCTCGCTTAGTTTCTAGTCGAAGCAGGAGTCATTACGGAGTCAA
The DNA here is from genome assembly GCA_023376005.1 of Doryteuthis pealeii. Taxonomy (NCBI): domain Eukaryota; kingdom Metazoa; phylum Mollusca; class Cephalopoda; order Myopsida; family Loliginidae; genus Doryteuthis; species Doryteuthis pealeii. The sequence goes on from CM042140.1 coordinate 146,079,795, forward strand.
CTTGTGTACTAGTGACGAGTATTTAGTCGAAAAGTTCACCAATTCCACGATGGGGCTTCTAATACTTGAGTATGTGGGACTACACAATTGTTTTCTCTATTCCTTATAATCATATTGAAGTAATATGAAACCTGTAGTGAAATGCTTTTGTTATTCCGTATATGAGTTTCTACTAAGGTGGGATATTTTCGCTCTCACGGATATGCCAAGATTGACGATGAACTTAAGCAAATTACGCAGCATCCTTGCTAATTAAATTGGAATGGTACAGCTGAGTGTTGACTTATGGAATATTATGCCAAAGATTTAATAATCCGGATAATTGCAAAACAAAAGCATTTGGACCATCAACATGTGTTGTGTATGTGACGGTTGCCTGTGGATTTTGGACTTGCCGCCTCTGGTTCAGATATTGGCTAATAAGATCACTTTGTTCTGTAAATGCCGTTGTTCAACTTTGCAGTTAAGGTCAGAACAATTCTTTAACTACTCGATCTGATTGGCGTTTACCTTGCATCTCTTGCAAATGGACGTTCCACTTTGTCTATCTTTGAACAAGTGGTTATATTTATAAATTTCCAAATGCAGGTGTGATGCAATGTTATAGGTAGAAACATTACATGAGGTCTGGCGTTTGTGGAATACAGACACGCCAGTCCATTTTTTTTAAAGGAATAACAAGGATATTGCCCACCAATATCAAGCGTCTGGAAGAGCAGCATACAGAGGAACGCAGCGGATCGACGACTTGGGGAAGTCCATATCCTGTGCAGTCTTTAATAGCTGCATAAAAATCAACTAAATAGGATGATAGAACAGCAAGGAATGTTTTATTTCTCTGAACGTGAGCATATCTACAGGAGGGAGGCTGATACTGAGTCCACAAAGTAACGTATCTATATAGTCTTATATGCAGCTGACAGAGGACAGAGAGCAATGAATCTTTCGTGCAAGAAAACAAATACTGGAATTCCCTGGCATTATTTGCTGGGAGATGTTGTATGTGATGGATATATTGGGTGGGTTAAGAGCACAATCTGAAGAGTGAGAGACCTATATAAGCTTATTCATCTCACCAATCTCAGAGTTGCTAAGACGAGATCCTGTATACTTGATACCTTAGTCACTTTCAAGGGCTCGACCTCACTTGTTTATCCTTCTATATTATTCACCTTTAGTGAGAGACTTTCGATCTGCATTTTTAATTGTTTCGACAACGTATTATGATATCATGTCATGTCCTGATTGCCATCGCAGGGTGTTGTCCCGTAGGAGTGTTATCGCCCACATCTTCGTTATCCGGAGCCTTCTCTCTAGAGTTAATTTGTTACCTTTTATTAGGGTATCACGCTTCACTTCACACAGTATCTTCACTAATTGTTTAAGGTTTATCTGTACCACATTGTGGCCGATGCTGGTAAGACATGCATCATACTTACACACATCGATGGAGCACACACAACAGAACACGACGATAGCGTAATAAAGATAGTAGTAATATATAAGAGTTAATGGCTAAATATTATAGGTAAAGTATTAATAGTATAGAGTAAAATAAATAACTTTCATCAACAGCACATTGAGAAGTTACTCCTAACAAAATAACAATAACTACAAAAATACTTGGTCCAATTAACAGAGTTAAGATGGTTGTAAAGGATAGCATAACTGTAAGGCCGAGAATTGGAATTAAGTAAACGAAAGAAATAATATTTTATCGCGAGAGATGACCAGCATCATTGGGGATGAGCGAAACACGAGGTAATTCGAGAGTAGTAAAAGATATGTGTATCAGAAGCAAGTAGGCTGAAGTAGTTACGCAGTGGTGATAAATTGTAGAAAATATACCAGCGAACTTACGCAACGTTTCTTTTTGATTTATGTGAAGATATTATTATGATGAGAATGTCGCATAATAGCAAATATTAAACTGTAGTTGAGAATTTTTAATCTGAAACAACGAGAAACGCCTATGTTTAAAAAAATATTCGAACACAAAAATTTTAAAATGGAAGGCTAATTATTGTTAAGATTAAACATTTAAAATCAATAACATTGCCCTGAAGTTGGTTTTTAAAAAATCGGAAACATTGGCAATATCATATACAAAAAATATATACTCTAAATAATAATCAACAATCGCAAATAGATAGCTTACAAATATATATATATATATATATATATAATATATATATATATATATATATAATATATATATGGTTATCACTAGCTCATTTGGTGAGTTAGTGGTGACCTATATCTTTGCGGTATAATGTGTAACTGTTCAATATTAGTGATAGAGCTATTTCATATATATATATATATATATATATATATATATATATATATATATATATATATATATATATATATATATATATATATATATATCAGAAGTGTCTGTCTGATGAATGCATAAAATCATGAAACCTATGGTCACAAGAATTCTATGCAATATATATATATATATATATATATATATATATATATATATATAATATATATATATATATATATATATATATATATATACCAAAAATGTGTGTGTATATATATATATATATTCTCATATACATATATATATATATATATATGCATACATATACACAGACACGCGCGCACACACACACACTCACACATACACACACACCTGTGTGTGTGAGTGCATTATTTTTTTTATTGGAGAGAGGAAAATAAAGTGCTCGATTACAAGTATAAGAGCTATATTTATTATGAAATACTATACTATTCAAAAACTTTTGTTGCCTTTGGTTTAAAAACAGTGTATTAGCCGCATATCATCAGGACAGCTGAATAGTGCTCCTGGTACCATTGTAATCCAGCACTATCTGCTACATGATCACTTCGTTAGTGAATAAACCAGCTCCCTATTCAAGTTGGCCTGATGAGGTGGGTGGCTGGACGACCAACAGGATAAAAAGAAATAAAACCTGACAAAGGTCAAATGAAACTTCTTCTTGGGTCAGTGGGCATCTAGCACGCACGTGCCATCCATCACGTGGAGGGGGGGGGGCAAACACCTTTCTGGATGTTGGGGTGTCGTTATACTTACACGGACTGCTTTTGCGGCAAGAGACAACCTTCCATTATGCTCAGAAATATTACATCTGGTTGATGTCGCGCAGCCAGTCAACATGTTTGTGTTTCTCATTGGATCCCAACCATTGAATCTTGAAAAAGTGGCTGTGATGAGGGTGGAAGTGGTGGTGTTCTATGCACGCGTGTGTGTGTGTGTGTGTATGTGTGTGTATGTGTATTTTCATTGTCACCACCTTTATACAGATACCTTTTTTTTTCACACATATATTTTCTTTCTTTTTTTTTTCTTTTTTGGATTTTACGGAATGTCAACGATTCTTGGGTTATTTTATGCCAAAGATTATTTTCTATTCATTCTTGATGGGTATAGAAAAAAAAACTCAATTTTTTAAAATGCATTTTGTTAACTCATTTTGTTCTATTTTACCCATAGATGGGACCATAACAGGTACTACCACTCCGGGTTAGAGTGGACCTAGGGTTAATGGCGTTGAAGGGGTACGTCACACTCCCCAGGAACTCCA
>CM042140.1:146088378-146090878 GCA_023376005.1 Doryteuthis pealeii
ATTCAACCTACAGGTGATAACGCAAATTTAAAAACTTGGTCAGTAAACATGTCCCAGTTAAACATACTCTACACAACATATTTAATAAGAACAACTTAAAGATCAGTTTCTCCTGTCTGGATAATATTGAAAGGATAATCAAAAAACATAACAAAATAATTAACAACCTCATAAATATAGAAATAAGGAAAAAGACAGACCGAAAAACTGCAATTGCCGACACCCAGAGATGTGCCTGGTAAAAGGAAAGTGTTTGACCAAATGTGTAATTTTCCTTGCATCGATAACGTCTACACAGAAACCAGACCTTACCAACTTTTACGTGGGTTTTACAAAATCAGAATTTAAAATTAGATTTGCAAATCATAAACACTCATTTTCAAATATAAAGCTAAAAATTGTAACAACCATAGCTAACTATATTTGGAACTTAAAGTATCAAAATATAACACCAATTATTAGATGGGAAATTTTAAAGAAATCTAATATTTGCCGTCATTTAACTGACCTTGCATCTTGAATTTACAAGAAAAGTTAGCAATAATTAGACTCCCGGATAAGAAAAATCTCCTTAACAAAAAGATGAATTACTGGGGAAGTATCTCCACATAATTCATAGTTCATTAATGTATTATTAATATTAACTACTCCGTTAACATATAAAAAACACATTAACTACAACTAAATAGATTTACCAGAAGACTTTAACTCCAGTAGTATACATAAGTAAGATATAAACAAAACGAATAGAGGAAAAAAAGTTGAACATAGATGATAGATAGAATTAAAAATTACTTTTACCCAAATGAAGGAGACATGTAAGTTCACAGAAAACAAATTTATGACTTCAAAGAAAAATAGTCTGGAAAAGTCTACTTTTAGAAACCAAAATACATAGAAACTGATTAAAAGACAGAAGGAGTCATAAAAATAGAAAAATAATTCCAGACCAGACAAGTATACATAAAATGCAGCTATCTATAACATTTTAGTTTTCCTGAAGAAGGTGTATCTTGAACACCGAAACCATGGCAGAGAGAAAACATTTTTCTACAATCATATATATAATATATATATATATATATATATATATATGTGTGTGTGTGTGTGTGTGTGTGTGTGTTCTACTGCTACACAAGCGTCTTCACTGTAGGATCATTAGTTTTTAATCCAAAAAGAGCTCAATATGTTCCATAAAATATAGAGCATTAATAATTGTAGAAAAAAGTTTTTCTCTCTACTTCGGCTGCGAATACAATATTATCAAATATTTGTGAGACTCGCCTGTTGAATTGTGCTCAATCACAGGGGACTTTAAAATTGTAGATTCTAGCAGGACCTGTGGATATGCCACAGTATGATAATTTAATCATTACAACGTTTGATATGTTTACTTAAGAGCTATTGCAATAGTTCAATACATAAAAAGTAAAATAATCTTGATTTAACTCTCACTCACTCTTTTTCTTTCTTTCCTTCTTTTCATTATGTTCAATCGAAACAGATTAGCGTTATCACTTCCGCGCACCCCCCCCTTGCTGTACATTTCGCCTATTTTCTTTTTGTCTGTATTTCTTTTTCTCGTATTATTTTTTTCTGTTTAGCCTGTCTTTATTCTTCCCTTTCTTTCTTTATAATAAAAACGGCTTAGTCCATAATTTAGTTGAGGTTACGACACCCATAAGAAATAAGAATGCAGTGGATAAGCAACATCAGATAATCGGGATTTACATTTTTGCATTTTATCTTGGACAATTTGGATGGTATCATTTTAAACCAGAAGGTGTTGCAAGATGATAATGGCCGTACAATTCAGGAACAAGAGTATTGATATATATAGAGATGCATTTCATCTTAGACAATTTGAACGGTTTCATTTTTAATCAGAGGGTGTTGCAAAATGATAACGGTCGTATTAATCTAATAGATTTAGAAATCTAAATTTACCACAAGGCTTTGAGCAGCAATTAAGGAGTGTACTATAATTAATAATGATTTGCTAGACTAATTTTGTAAGCACCTGTTTATGGCTGATCGCCTTGGACAATGTTTACTCGCTGGAAATGTTCATTGGTATCATCGTCCAATAAGAAGACAAACTTTTCTATCGACGGCTGACCGACACTTACTTACATTATGCATTGTTATGGCTGTTTTTCCTTCCACCCGGATGAAGCGCATCTCTATTGCCATGGCTTTGTCGTCTCCAGGGAATCTAATCGGTGTAAACCCCCCACCACCCGATTTATCCCATAGCTATTTGGATAATTGTACAAAGTCACTGGCTGAAGGGGGGATATGAAAAGATATAGTAAGAAAATGGGAAAGATACGAGAAGAAGAAGAAGAAGAAGAAGAAGAAGAAGAAGAAGAAGAAGAAGAAGAAGAAGAATAAGACATAAAGTAGAAAAAAAGAAGAAAAAGAAGAATAAATAAGAGAAGAAGAAGAAGAAGAAGAAGAAGAAGAAGAAGAAGAAGAAGAAGAGAAGAAGAAGAAGAAA
>CM042140.1:146095878-146138622 GCA_023376005.1 Doryteuthis pealeii
TAAACACCTATATATATATATATATATATATATATATATATATATATATATATATATATATATATATATGTGTGTGTGTGTGTGTGTGTGTGTGTGTGTGTGTGTGTATGTATATGTACGTACTCATATACATATTGATTTTTACCTACGTAGATATATCTCTATAATATATTTTTTCTTGTTTTTTCGTCCTCTTTTTTTCATTCAAATCATCTCACAATAAATTAAGATTTTGTAATCAGTATCTATTCTGATGTGTCGGGGGTGGGAGGAAGGAAAATGAAAAAATAGTTTTATATTTGAATTTGATGAAAAATGAATTGGAAGAAAAACTGAAATGATTGAAATTTTTTATCGGAACTCAGAGTTGATCAACACCCACTTATGAGTTGTAAGAAAAAACTGATTTGAGATTTGAGATTTGGTGGTGGTCGTTGTTGCGCCAAACATGCTATCAATCTCCATCGAGATAGATAATAATCAAGAGAAGCAGCTCACCACCGTCAACCCCGGGTGAGGGTATGGCCGACTGATATGACAGGTGAGTTATTTTGCCGGAACGTTCGTTGCTTTTGTTAGAGGAGGTATGAGATGTAAAAGGGGGGGAAGAGACTTATTCAGTAAAGTGACCCGCTGAGATGGGGTCATACGTGATAATGGAACATTGGAGACCTTGTTCACGTCTTGGCGCCTATCAGCCTACTCGAACCTGGAAGTAATAGCCGCTTATTCTGTCGGCTAACTTAAAAGGTTTCAAGGGGTCTGGGCACGCGTGCACGCTCGATGTCAGTTTAGTAAGTCAATTATAAGGGAAAAGCCGAACAATGGGGGGACAGCCGGACTGAAGACCATACACGGATTTAACTAGCCTCATCTTTCAAACCCCAAAAACCCACCCATATATAAAAACCTGGTTGGGCTTTTGGGTGGGTCGGGTATGAAAAAAAGGAGCTTACCTGCCCGAAGGAGGATTCAAATGGAGGGAGAATGACGTTGGGAGGAAATTTGGAGAATGGAGAAATTTATCTTCTAATCGTTCAAAGATGGTCAGCTAAAGATAATGACGCAGGTGAAGAAATGTTAAGGTGTGTTGATGTGTTGGAGGAGGAGGAGGTGGAAAAGTGGGAGGAGGAGGAAAAGGAGGGGAGAAGAAGGAGGGGGAGGCGAGAAAAGAGAAAATTTCAGTTTTCTTTTTTTCCCTCAAACTTTTACATAAACTAACAAGAATATGCGCCCCCCCACTCCGGGCGTAAGTATTTAAGTTTTAATGTAATGCAATATAATAAATTAGAAATTAAATAAGAACGCATATAAAAAGATTGTTATTCTAATTATATTTTAATTGGATTCTATATAAAATCATTCATAGGATTGATTTTAATACGATGGGGAATAAAAAATAATACTAGAGATCAATAATACCGAGTAATTATTTATTAAACCCAGTTTTGTTAAAACCAATATGCAAATTAACCATACCATATATTATGTAAACCTTTATTTCTTAGGGATATATAAGACACATTGCGGGATCTTAAATAAGATTTATTTATTCTATTCTATGTCTTAATGATTTTAACTATAAATTAAATACTCATTGATAAACGTATGTAATTCTTGAGGGTATTTGGACATGAGCAGTGACAAAGTTTCGGTTACAGACTGAAAGAGACTGAATCTCCATTATGATAAGATTTATTTCTCATTTTCATTAAATCATTCTGTCTTTCTTTCTTTCTTTACCTGTCATTTTTTGTATCGTAATCTTTTCACTTTTATTCATTTATACCTTTATTCCTTCATTCCTTTAATCTTTAATCTTTTATTCTTTTATTCTTTCTTTTGCTTTTTTTTTCACTTTAACATTTTTCTCCTTTTCTTCTGTGTCCTAGGCATGACGTTTAACGGTATTTAATGGTAAAGTTCGAATTTTGGGGCTTTGGGGAGTGGGGAGTGCCGCTACATCGCATTACTCCCAGGTCCACTCTGACCCGGAATGATAGTACCTGTTATGGTCCCATTATGGGTTGAATAGATCTAAAAATGAGTATTAAAAATGTATTTAAAAAAAAACAATTTGAAAAAGATATGCTGAATACTCAAGAAAAATGAATAAAACAAAATGTCTTTGGCATAAAATAGCCCAACAAGGGTTGATATGCCGTAAATACCAACTAACCAACCAACCAACAATCTTTTCTTCTTTCTTTCTTTTCTTGTTTTCTTTCTTTTTCTTTTTCCTTTAAATTTCTTTTTCCTCCTTTTCTTCTTTCTCTTTGTGTTGACATGAACATGCCTGTGTACGTGTGCGTGTGTGTATATAAGTATGCATGTATGCGCACGTACGTACTTGCGTGTGTGCAAATGTTTTGATGTTTCTTTTTTATTGTTGTTGTTGTTGCGTGCTTGTGTATATATGTGTAAACGAGTGTCTCTGTTTGCACGAGCGTGTCGATGTATAGGTGCGTGTCGGTAATTGCATGGTTCCTCTGCGAGGGTGCACTCATGTTTGTCCTGGCTCACAGGTAGATCTATATATAAGCTTGTGTGTGTTTATGTATTTGTTCATGTATGTTAACGTGAGTGTGTAAGTCTGTTCACTATCTGTCTATCTATCTATCTATCTATCTATCTAAGTCTGTTCATAGCTATATTCCTTACTATGTATCTATCACCCTGGAAAAACCCAGAACTGTAAATGCAACCAGTCCCCCCCCCGCCTCTAAGATTAATGCAATACGATTTTTCGATCTCTTAAAAGTTAATACATTCCTATACTTAAAGAAATACCCACATGGTTATAAATAACGTTATATTTAGGGTTTTTGTTTGTTTTTTGTTTATTTTTTGCTGTTTGGTTTATTGTTTTATTGTTTATTTATTTATCCCCCCACCCCTCATCCTACCTACCTATCCAATTCGCCATATCGAAATTGCTGCTTAAGAACGGCCACTATGACAGGGAAAAAGGTGAAGACCGGGTAGCCTGAAACGGTTAGGGGTAAAGGAACGAGGGTCTCTGTCAATGTGTGTGTGTGTGTGTGTGGTGTGTGTGTGTGTGTCACCCACGGTGGGAGGGAGTAAATAATGCGGTGGTATGTGGTGGGAGGAAGGGAGATAAGCGTGCCAGTGGTTAGGTTTGAAGTCGGCGTGTTAGTGTCAAACTTCATTAGCAATATCCTGTATAAAAGTGGGGGGGAGGTGATATAGGTGAAAAGATGGAGAAAGAGAGTGAAAGAAAAGAAGAAAAGAGACGAGATGAAAAGTAGACGCGTTGAGGGGCAATACCTGTGTCTTTCCGAACCCCTTCCTCCTCCCATCCCCCTTCCTCCCCCATATACGCAACTCCCTCCTCCCCTACACCCCACTTGTCCTTTTGATATCTGTTGGCGCGTGCCGACAAGACAGTCGACGTCAAGATGTAAGTTTATAGAGAAGGGGGGGGTGGATGGGTGGGTGGTGGTAAGAGGCAGTTGGAAGATATATGAGAAGATGTTGCGGTTGATAATAGGGAAGAGGATTGTAAAGGGTGGGGGGAGGGGTAAAGGTAAGGACAATTAGAAGAAGAAGAAGAAGAAGAAGAAGAAGAAAGAAGAAGAAGAAGAAGAAGAAGAAGAAGAAGAAGAAGAAGAAGAAGAAGAAGAGAAGAAGAAGAAGAAGAAGAAGAAGAAGAAGAAGAAGAAGAAGAAAAACAAGAAGAAGAAGCAACAAAAGAAGAAGAAAAAAAGAAGAAGCAAAAGAAAAAGCAGAAATAGGAAGAAAAAAGAAGTTGAAAACAAGAAAAAGAAAAGAATAGAATAAGAAGAGAAAAGAAGAAGAAGAAGTTGACAACTAGAGAAGAAGAAGAAGAAGAAGAAGAAGAAGAAGAAGAAGAATGATAATTATAAATTATTTAAAATAACTTTTACTGGTACAATTGGAAATTTCACGTGTGTTCAGGGAACTCTTCTTCTTTCTTTTCCTGTATCTTCTCATTATTTCCCTTATCCCCTCCAACCATCATTGTTTTATCTAAGCGTCATGCAAACATTTATTAGATTCATATAGAATAAAGCGATAAAATATGCACAAATACAGTATCCTCTCTTTCATCTTTCTTTTGCTCTGTCTCCATTAAAAATCATCATCATCATTATCATCATACTCCCGCCAACCGTTCCTATCATTCATTGCTCCCGGTAGGTCCTCTCCGCAGCATCCAGAATCTGCACAGAGCTGATCTATGTAGGTCTTTGCTGGGTGGTCTCACTGGCGTGCCTATGTGCTGATTTCCATAGGAGAACGCCACTTATGAGTTCGTAACCGCTTCTCCAGCAATGCCCAGCATGTCTTGTTCAAATCATTCGGATGGTATGTGTGATAGGTGGCAAGTGGCCGTACAGCTGCTTTTCGTGGTGTTTCCACGATTTGTTTAAGATTGCGTGCAGTATTCTTGTGCAACTCCCATCTAGCTTATTTTTAGGCGCTTCGTTGGAGTCCAAATGGTGCAGCCATACAGTAGCACTGATACTACGGTTTAGAAGAATTGTTGCTTTAACTTGTCAGTTAGATCGGATTTCCATATGACTGATAATCTGCCGTATGGCAGACCATGCTTTTTTCTATACGTGCATTAACATCGCTTTCTGTTGATGAGATATTACTACCTAACAAAGTAAATTGTTACACTGATTTTAGAGGCTTACCGTCGAGTGTGGAGATGCCTCCTTCTCTTTTGAAACACATGAACTCGGTTTTATCAGAGTTCACATGGAGGCCAATGTTCTGTGCTGCTTTCTCCAAACTATGCCGCAGGGATTCGGTCTGTGTAGGTGTATTTGCTTAAAGTACCAGATCATCTACGTAGTCAGCATCAGTAATAGTCTGTGCAGAATATCACCTGCTTCTTGCCTTTTTTTAGTGTGAGGCCTTTTTCTTTTATAGGATCTTATGTTGTTCGAATGACGTAGTCTTGGTATATTAGGAAGATATAGGGTCATCATTTATTATATTTGTTATGACTTTCATCCCTAACNCAACGATGCAGTGTTCGACTTCCCAACCCAAAAAATGAAGAACAATCAAATCTATTTGTTTTTTAAATCAGATCATATTAAACTGTAACATTTTGTAAAATATTTGTATTATTTTGAATTATTCAGACAATTGTCCTAATCTTTATTTCTACACACCATTTCGGACGATGTTCCCTCCGGCTTCTTCAGGTATTTCTTTTAACGACTTGAGAACCTTCTCGAACTCGGAAACACCCTCCTGGAACTTGGGAAAACTTTCTCTCTTGTCTAACTCGGCCGCCTTCATGGAACTTTCGAACCGAACCTTTATTCAACTCAACGGAGGTACACCAATTATTATTTATTTTTCTTAATTATCACTGTGTTACCACCTGTGTAATTATTCTAAGTGTTACTGTCCCCTTGACATAGGATTGAACCTACAGCTTAGAGATAACTGTCACTAAAGAACTGGTATAACTCAACGCCTATATCCACTACGGCCGTGCCTCCAACTGGACAATTCAGGGTGAATTTTGGAACTTGTAAACCTAATTTCCCATTTTACTTAGAATATTTACCTTTATACTTATGTAGTATTTTTTTTACCTTGACTCATATTTGCATTTTTCACATTCACAAAACAAAAATCTTCACCCACGAGGCGCAAGTATTTCAGTTTTGAAGCAATAAATTATTACAGTAAATCAGAAGACTAATGAAATAAAATAAGAACATATTTTTTATTGATTTCTATATAAATCATTAACTATTAATTATTACTTTGGATTTTAATTTCAAATAGAGGGGGGGGGGATATTCGAAGAATAGAACAGTTTGTACGTTAGCTCTTTCCATCAGTTCGGCTTTATTGTAAAGTTTCTTAATTCAATTATTAACTAAATCAGAACATTAAAATTTCATATTTCCTTTTGGTAATGGATTTTTTTTATTATTAATTACAATTAAACCAAAACAATTAGAAATGAATAAATTCTAAGGAAATATTTCTTAAATACTATTTTTTAGATTCCGTATGCAAATTATCATTCCCGTTCAACACTATAATACGCTTATTTAAGCTGTATATATAATAATGCATATTACATGTTATTGGTATGTAGATAAGGCCAATGGTATTAATGTTTGGATATTTTTCTAATAAATTGAGATTTAATTAGAAATAATAATAATGGAGAATGTGGCGTAATAACTAGGAAATTGTGAACGCGGGGGTGACGTAGTTTCGGTTACAAACAGATATACACATGAATTTGAAATAAGACAAAGACAATGTAACATAACAACTTAACTTTAATCAACTGAATACAGCTCAGCAAAAGACACAACTACAATGGCCGCTATCTGTTGAATTTATATAGTCCTCAATCAAGGGAAGATAACCAACCCCTCCAAAAGGGAGGTATATCACGTCTCATAATATCCCAATATTTTTGTTGTTGTTGTGTTATTTTTATCGTTTGTTTGTTAATTCATTTTTTGAACTGTTTCCTTGAATTTCTTAAATCAGATCTTATTAAAGTGTTTTACATTTATTTATCCTTATATATGGAATTATGTAACTTTCTATCTGTAACTGAAACTACGTCACCACCAACGTCACGCTTTCCTTAGCTATTTAATTACATTCTCAATAATATAAATAGTCCATTAATCATCTTTATTAGTATTGTAAACGATGTCTCTATTAAAGTTCGCTGAGTTAGATTTACCGCAAAATTTACTTAATGAGTTTAACAAAATTGAGTTTCAATAAATGATGAATTTGCTGTTACTGATTTCTAATCATGTTATTCTCAAACTTATTAAAAGCAATCCTATATATAATCTTATATGAAATAAATTAAAATAACATTAAAATAAGTGTAATAATTTTTATTTTGTTCTTATTTAGTTTTCAGTAGTCTTTCTAATTAATATAATACTTTATTCGGGTAACTGAAATACTTTCCGTCAGGAGACGCATACTTTTGCTGTTATATTAATTTTTAGTATCGGGCAGACAAAATGGATATCTTGTTGTTATTGTTGTTGTTGTTGTTGTGTTGCTGCTGCTGCTGCTGCTGTGATGATGATGATGATGTGATGCTGTTGTTGTTGTTGTTGTTAATCATTTATTTGTTAAGTCTAATTGTTACTTTGCTTTGTGAACTGGTTTTCTTGATACCCAAAGAAAAAAAACAAAATGGAGGTGGAGAAAAAGGTGTTATGAACCGGAATATCTTTTAATTCTCGGTAATTATTGTCTATGCAAATTGATGCTTTTTGTTTTCAGTGTCTAAGATTAATAACAAGGAAGTATTGTGTGTAAAACACATGTTTGGTGGGACGGGAAGTATTTACCAGAAAAAAAAAAGGAGGATATGTAGCGGGCGCTAAAAACAAACAAACAAACAAACAACATTTTGTATTTGAAGGAACGCGCGTTCCAAGCATTTTAATTACTACTTAAAACTTTATTTTTGAAGTCGGTGCGCGTCACTAGACAAGTAAGCGGGCGTTTTTTTTTTAACAATCAACTTTTAAAAAAAATTCTAATGTTTATATTTGCTGGTACCAATTTTCTATGTTTTACTTCTTCCGTTAATCTCTCTCTCTCTCTCATCTCTCTGCTCTCTCTCCTCTCTCATCTCTTCTCCTCTCTCTCTCTCTCTCTCTCTCCAACAGAAAACTGAAAACTGACTGTGTATGTACACGTGTTATAAGTGTTAATGTGTGGTGGGTTGTGAGAGCATGCGTGTGTGTGTTCGTGTTTGTGTCTGTGCGTGTGAGTGTGTGTGTGCGCGTATGACTGTGTGTCTACCTATAATGAACCATCAAGGAATCATTATTCTAATCGGAAAACCCATTTATTTTCTAGTATAAATTTTCAAAACGTTTTGTTCCATACATTTAAATTACTACTTAAGATTTGTATTTTCTGAAGTCGGTGCGTGTCAGTAGACAAGGTAAGCGGCGTTCCTTTAAACAATCAACTTTTTATCCTTATGTTCCGATTTGCTGGTACAATTTTGTCTGCACGCCCCCTCCCCCCTACTCAACCACCCACTGTGAACACAGGTTTCTCAGATGCAAGATGAAATGATCTTGGTTGCTGTTTAAAACTATTAAGATATAACCGAAACGACAAGTCGATCACACACATACCGACGAAGGTGCGGGTGACCAGAGCTAATTCCTTTCAACACAAACCATGGGTGGTATCTACACTTTGAGCAAGTCATTAACGTTTCTTATCTTTTAGTTCTTTTCTTATCTTTTAGTTTCTTTTCATATTATAATGGAGATTTCGTGTCTGTAACAGAAACTACCTCACTGTTTACGTCACAATGCCTCAGGAATTGATTAAGTTTACAAATGAAATTTCATTTATTTCTTGTCAAAATCATTAATACATAGAATAAATCTTATTTATTAATGATGAGGTCTATGAAAATCTGAGTTAGATTTGCCTCAAAACAGCCCATGAATTTAGTGCATTTAAAATCATGCAATATGTGTTATTATCACTAAGAATAAAGGTTTACATAATATATGTGTGATTAATTTGCATACTGTTTTTAAAATTGGATTTGATAATAATCACTTGGTGCTATTGATCTCTAATATATTGATTTATTCCCCAATGTATTAAAATTAATCCTAATGAATTTTATATAGAAACCAATTAGAATATAATTAGAATAATGAAATCTTTTTTTATATGCTTAGTCTTTCTAATTAAATATATTCAATTATATTAAAATTCAAAAGGGGGGTACATCTTCTTATATGCAATTCATTATACTAATGTACCGTTATGAGTAAACGTGGCAGAGTAAGGTCATCACTCTTTATGTTTTAAATGTATAAAAAGATGCGTAACGGTTATCGTCGTAGGAAATGGAATTGGTGATCCAATTCAAATCCTGGACGAGGCTATTTGCGTTTTATTTCGCCCTAATGCTCTTGGGAAAGGCATGAATCTATTGTTCTCCCCTTAACTATGGATATATAATAGAGCAGATTGTTTTTTTTAGCCTCGGTTAGGCAACCAGCCTAGGAGAAAAAATCCCTGAATTTAAATCAGCTACAAATTGACAAAGAGTTTAGGTAGATATATGTTCAAAAAATGACTGCCCGTTCCTGTTAGGTTAACCAAATTTATATGAAAGAGACAGCCCATGGTTTTCTTTGAGAGAGGATAATGCGGTTGGTTGGTTGGATTTTAGGCATGTTAACCCCTGCTGGTCATTTTATGTCGAAGACGTTTGTGTTTATTCATTCTTGATGGGTATTCATTTTTTTAAAACTCAACTTTATTTTAAAGCTTTTTTTTTTTTTTTCAAAATAATTACGCAAGAACTCCAGAATTGGAACTTCATCACCATCAAGAGTTTAACGTCATATCCAAGGTATAAGACCCTCAGCCACCGCCTATAGCACATATATGATAAAATGGGTTGGTTGCCATAAAGGCAATAGTGTTGGGAACAATCATATAGGTGCTAAGGTTTGCGTGACCAGCCGATTTATCGGAAGGGGCTCTCCGACCATCGTCTAGTCTAAGTAAAGGCCAAAATAAAATGTTGCATGTCATGGCTGCTTAACCACTGGGTTCCATCCTAAAATCTAAAGGGTCGCCACTCACGGCCCAATAGGCGCCCATTTGTATGGGATCTTACCCCTCTGCTGGGGAGCAGTCGTGTGTATTCCAAAGCCCCAGTCGACAAGGTTGGGATAATGTGGCCTAAACCCCCCAAAAGTACCAAGAAGACCCGACCCAACATTGACATAAAAAAAAAACATCAGAACTCTTTCAAACAACACAAAAATCTTTAAAAGTTTGAAAAGGAAAGTGAAAACACCAAATGGGACTATATCATTTTGATTTTTCGGACTGTTGTCCTCATCTTCATTGTGATATGTATAACACAACGTTTCGACCGCTGTATCCTCTGGTCTTCCTCAGATGTTCCTTGTATACAGAATTCTTGGTCATATCGTTAGTTTTTGATTGAGTTTTCTTTTCATCCGTCTCCATTGTTGTATATGAATCGGATCCCCATCCAATTCGAGATTATTTCCCTGAATTTTTCAGATGAGGTTCATGTGTATAATTCATATATTAATACTCATATTGCGAGTCATCTTGCAACACCTCTGGTTAAAAATGAGATCGCCCAAATCGTCCAAGATGAAATACAAAAATGTAAATCCTGATTATCTGTTGTTCCTTATCCCACCGAATTCTCAATTCTCATGAGTGTCGTCGGCTCAGCTAAATAAAGGACCATTCCATTAGAAAAATTATAATAAGAAAGAAAGAAGACAGAGAGAAAGAAGTAGGGAAGACAGAGAGAGAGAGAGAGAGAGAGAGAGAGAGAGAGAGAGAGGGAGAGAGGAGAGTGAGCACGCGAGAGCGAAGATGATAAAGCTAATCAATAGAACATTATAAGAAGATGAAAAGGACATACTAAAGTATTTCGCAATATTTCTTGAATAAACATATCAAACAATGTAATATTGTGGTATATCCACAGGTCCTGCTAGCTTATAATTATACACATGCAGCCTCATCTAAAAAAAATCAGACAAATAAAATGGAACATCATTGCGATTCGGGAATGAGAACCAACGAAAAAAAGTTTATTGAATAAGAAAAAAACAATAACTCAGAATCGAAATCGACAAAAAACAAAAACAAACAAAAAAAAAAACGAATTTTCTGGTTGACAAAAAATCTCAAGAAATAAAAGGTTACAGAAATTCCGATGTTTCCTTTTCCAAGTTGAGTTGCCAAATTTCATCGATTGGCCCACCAAATTGGTTGCGTATAAACTATCTTCTTGTGAACATTGTTTTTGGATATCATCAAGCATGGAAAATGAACAAGTGAAAAAAAAAAAAAAAAAAAAAAAGAAAGAAAACAGTTTCAATATCCACCCGTTGTTCTGTCCCTGGTTCGATTTATTCCGATATTTCGAGTGACCTTCACCATTTATCAAGGAATGAGGACTGTGTATGGAAAAGTGAAATCAAACAAATGTGAGAATATATATATAATATATATATATATATATAATATATATATATATATATATATATAAATAATAGATGAGGACAAAAGTCCTAAATATGAAAATTATTCATCGAATTAATATTTTGCATTTATGAGAAAGGAATGAATTCTGCCAAATATAACAGATCAAACTTTTTTTGTTGGGCGAACGGCGTCAAATATTTTTTTTTCTAATGGTGACAGATGTTTTAAGAGACGCATCATTACAATAAGGAGATTAGATATTACCGACTGATGATCGTAAAGGTCGACAGGCCAACCTAAAGTTTTTTTTTCTTCGTCTTTCTTTTACAAAATGGCTGACTTTATTTCTGACTCTTTTGTTTTTTACTTTTTACGTGTTTTTTTTTTCTTTTTGTTTTCTTTTTACATAGAATCTTTTATTTTCTTGTTTCCCGCCAATTATTCCAACAGGAAAAACAAATTCAAGTGAAATTTCAAACGAGTCGTTTATTCCTTTAAATTTATTAGGATTAATTTACTCAG
The DNA here is from genome assembly GCA_023376005.1 of Doryteuthis pealeii. Classification (NCBI taxonomy): domain Eukaryota; kingdom Metazoa; phylum Mollusca; class Cephalopoda; order Myopsida; family Loliginidae; genus Doryteuthis; species Doryteuthis pealeii. Next base: position 146,107,441 of record CM042140.1, read on the forward strand.
CTTTTTATTTGTTTATTATTTTTATCTATTTAAAAAAAAATCAATTTCATTCTTTGCTGTTTTTGTGCAAATGGCACCAGTATTTCCGGTTCTCTGCTTTGCTTGAGCAGCGATATTACCGCAACTTCCGTTTTTACGACTCTGCTTCCTCTTCCAAATATCCGGTGTCACCTTACATAGCACGTGCCCGTCTGTTTCACATTTGTCCTTATATGCTTTACCCCCTCCCATCTGCCCTCCCCTCTCTCTCCCTCTCCCTCCCCCTATAACCCCCCTCTCTCTCCTCTGTATGTGTATATGTGTCCAAACTGTTTGTCTACCTCTCTCCTCTCTTCTTCTCTCCCATCTGCGGTCGATTCTCTGAGCGGACAACAGAAGAAATCTGTTTCGTCACGCCGGAGAATATAACAAATATAAAAAAAGAAAAGAAAAAAGCTGCATGTCTATTTGCAGGAGATCCGTTCCCTCGGCTGTACTCTTCATTGCACTAAGTTGATGCTTGGGACAGGCTAAATGACTAGCTAAAAGAAACGGACATTTAAAAAAATATTTCCCATACTTAGGCGTGAGGGAGCTCCATATATTTTTTGGGTGAATCGAATAAATATAAACAAAATATCTCACTTTAGAAAAGATAAAATCAAAACTAAATAATATCTTAATTCCCTCCTCTACCCAGCCTCTTTCTATCTTTTTCTCTTCTTTTCGTTCTCTTTTCTGTCTATCTATCTATCTATCTATCTATCACACTCTCTCACACTTTTCTCTCTCTCTGTCTCTTTTATCTGTCATTATATTAATTATTCCATTCCCTGTTTTGTCCTTTCTCTCCCTTCTGTCTATTCTCTGTTCTTGTCTCCCGCCCCTCTCTCTCTCTCTCTATATAATAATATATATATATATATATATAGAGAGAGAGAGAGAGAGGGAGAGAGAGAGAGAGAGTGATATATATATATATATATATATATATATCACTCTCTCTCCCCTTTCTCTCTTTTATCTGTCATTATCTTCATTATTCTATTCTCTGTCTGTCTGTCTGTCTGTCTGTATATCTCTCTCTCTCTCTCTCTCTCTTCTCTCTCTCTCTCTCTCTCTCTCTCTCTTCTCTCTCTCTCTTCTCTCATCTGTCATTACTCGAAACACCGATATTCATCAGTCAGAGTCTCTAACCACCGGGCTATCAACTCGAACCACTTGCAGAAAGAGAATTATATATATATATATATATATATATATATATATAATATATAATATATATATAATATATATATATATATATATTATATGAGGAAGAATGAATAAAGAAAAGAAGTACAGAATGGATAAAAAAGATGATTTAATCAATATCACTTACACATGTGTTTCGGACATTTTATCATTTGTGTACACGATTCAAACTATTATTATCATTAAATAAACAAATGAAAATGAAAATATAATTAATAGAAAAATGTAAATATTCCGTACACAGAGAAAATTCGACCTTCATCAGAGTGAAATTTTATTTTGAATGAAAAAATTCGTTGGAGAAAAATGGAGATTTTTTTTAGAAATGTTCGAAGAGAATTAAAAAAAAAATCACTTTCGGAACGCTGAACGATATCAGAGTCGTTAGCCAATCTCGTGAATTTGAATATTTGATTTATCCTATGAGTTGGTAGAACAATTTGTATTGCAAAAATAAAGTGTTATTATTTATCCCCTAACTTGTTGAAAAGTCCCGGAACCGAGAAAAAGAAAAAAAAAGAAAGAAAAGAATGAAATAAGTGTATCTATCATTTTTTGTTTTTAGACACACACACACACACACACACACACACACACACACACACACACACACACACACACACTCACACACACGGGGACCTTCACTCGGAGACACTCTCCAAAAAACCGACAATAAGACACCACTAATTGCAACATTAGCGAACTGTCCTATCCGCGGCACAGGTATGTGCCATGAAGTGAATGTGGTATACCCGCACACAATGTAAAAAATGCAACCAATCTACATAGGCACAACCACCAAACCACTACACATTAGGATCAAAGAACACTTACACACACACAAGCATCCACATTCCGCCAAACACGTAATTAAATGCACAACACGGAGAGAAGCATTACAGTCAAAAATAGAGGCCAGGGAAAGAAATCTAGGTAAACCTCCGAATTAAAGAGGCATTCTAATAGCTAAATTGCGCCAGGATTAATAGCAGAACCGAACTCAGCGCAGAGTTCATAAGTCATAACCCACAACCAACACGCACACGTACATGTATATGCACACACATACGCAACATACATCCCATGCACAATAAAGAATTCATAACGAGCAAATCTACAATGAGAAGACAAATGCAAAACATGCACTCACATCCATAGACCAGCACACACACACACACACACACACACAAGCCGATGCACACTAGTTGTTAACAAATAGGTTTACCTCTGATTATTGATGAATTGGACTAAATAATTGACCTTACATTAAAGAATATGAATTTCCCTTTGCAATCTCTTAATAATTAATTCATGTGACCAGGCTGTGAATAAAAACATATAATATGATATATGTTTAAAAAGGGAAAAAAAGAAAAGAAAATCACAGAAATCAAGTATTAACTACCTTTAACCCTTTACAAACCAAATCAGCAGATCATTAATCATAGGTTCTTGATAGATGTTAGTTTTATACTAACCTTTCAAAATCCAACACACACCACTGGATATACATTAATATGGGCAAGGCAAAATAAATTTAAATAATAAATGATAAAAATAAAAATAAATAAATAAAATAAAATAAGATAAATATGATATAAAAATAAAAAATGCAACAAAATCTAGCTGACTCTATAATTACAATGTTTGATATTAATTTTAATTCTAAGCTTCTAAATCCAACACACACATACAAAATCAAAAATATAAATGTTTTTGGGGATTATGTGCTTAAGTCATACCTAATTTGTAAATTAATTAGTTATAATTAAAATGAATTGGGCGTGCATATCGGTTTTAAATGTAAGGCGTAAACAAATCGAGAAAAAGTCAATCTCTTGTATGTACGTTTCGGCCTATTAGCCTCATCAACAGAGTTATAGACAGTATAATGTATATGAACAAGGCACGCACTACACACACCACATACAAAATAACACACACAGACATACAAATAACACACACACATGGTTGTTGGGACTTAGAACAAGAACCACCACACACACACAACAGGACAAGTGATTCTGATAGACATTAAATTTACACACCCACAACCATTAAAAAAAGGGAATAAGATGGCCCTGTTAGGAACAAAAAATCATGCTTAGAGGGCGAGCCAGATCTGGAAATGATAATTTTTTTTTTAGATTAAAATAAAAAGAGAGAAGAAACTGAACAGACATACACACATAAGTGCGTGCACACACTCACTCACTCACACACACACACACAACACACAAACACAAACACACACAAAACAAGCATCACACACACACATACACACACACACACGCATAAACAAGCACAGCACACACACACACACACACACCACAGAATTTGGAAGGCTGAGACAGAAAAATGGACAGCCACTAGCAACAACTTCACTTCTGGTGATCTTCCGTAGAAGAGATTTTTATCCCGAAATATTAAGAATAAATTACAGGTTAACAAACAACACCATAGTTACCTTCTTTTTTCTTTACACCTATATTGTGACAGCCTTCAAACCAACCAACAAACCAATATATATAATATAATATATATTAATATATATATATAATATATAATATATATATAATGGAGATTTGGTGCTTTTGCAACCGAAACTACTTCACTGCTTACGTCACAATACCTCAAGAAATGCGTAAGTATTTTAATTTATAGTCAAAATCATTAACACATAGAAAAAAAATCTTATCTATTAACCGATGTCTCTATGAAAATTTTGAGTTAGATATGTCCCAAAACAGTTCATGTTAGTTGTGCATTGAAAATCCTGCAATGTGTCTTATATATCCTAGAAAGTAAAGCTTTACATAATATATGGTGTGATTAATTTGCATACTGGTTTTAACAAAACCGGGTTTAATAATAATTACCTGGTGTTATTTTTATCTAATATCAATTTCATGTTTTATCAATCAATCGTATTAAAATCAAACTATAAATAATTTGATATGGAAACCATTAAAAATCTAATAAAAAATAGTGTAATATTTTTATATGCGTTCTTATTTATTTTTGATTAGTCTTTCTAATTTATATATTCATAACATAATTTAAATTCTTACGCCCGAGGGCGCATATTCTTGCTTGTTTATATAATTAACCAAAACGCTATTCATAAAAATACTGAGGTAATTAATAACCTGAATGTATTTTAGTTAATTAAGAAAAATCACTTAAGAAAAATCTCATTAACTTTGTTTCTTTTTTAAATTCTTATGTTTTAATGAATCATTGGTGAAGGGATTTTTTTATAAAATCGAAAATAAAATTATCCTACAATCATGGAGGTGCATAACCAGGGATGACATGCTGCACCTTTGATGACATTTCTCGGGGTGAAATATTACTTGGGCGGTGCCCATCTCCTCTCTAAGTAAAATGGTATTGTAATGTTACTGGTATTGTTTATTTGAATAATAACTCGAATTGTAACTTACAATGAAAAAAAGATTTATTTTACGAAATAGGTAAAGAATGGGTGAGCAGTTTGTATAATATTACTTAGTCCCGCTAGGAAAGATGGGTGTATTTACTCAACACACCCGCCCCCTGCCCACACACAACACCAGGTAAGGATGTGACACAAGGTCTTTTTAACGAGGGAAGCTACGTTCAAACCGAACTCATGCGATGGTTAGTTTAAATACACCCATCTTTCCTAGCGGGACTAAGTAATATTTATAACACTGCTCACCCATTCTTGTACCTATTCGTAAAATAAAATCTTTTTTCATTGTAAGTTTACAATTCCGAGTTATTATTCATAATAAACAATACCATAACATTACAATATCCATTTTACTTAGAAGAGATGGGCACCCGCCAACGAATATTTCACCCCGAGAAATGTATGCAAAGGTGCAGCATTCATCCCTGGTTAGTCAACCTCCATGATTGTAGGATAATTTTATTTTCGATTTATAAAAAAAATCCCTTCAACCAATGATTCATAAAAACATAAGAATTAAAAAAGAAACAAAGTTAATGAGATTTTTTTCTTAGTGATTTTTCTAATTAAACTAAAATACTTCAAGGTTAATTAATTAACCTCAGTAATTTTTATGATAGGCGTTTTGTTTAATATATAAACAACAGCAAGAATATCCCCTCGGGCAGTAAGACATTTAAATTATGTTATGAAATATATTAAATTAGAAAGACTAACAAATAAATAGAACGCATATAAAAATATTTAACACGAATTTTTATTAGTTTTAATGGTTCCATATCAAATTATTTATAGGGTTGATTTTAATAACGTTGATTGATAAAACAATGAATAATGAATATTGATAAAATAACAACGGTAATTACTTATTAAACCCCGGTTTTGTTAAAAACAAGTATCAAATTAATCACAACATATATTATGTAAAGCTTTACTTCTTAGTGATATATAGAACACATGAGGATTTTCAAATGCACAACTAAATAGAACTGTTTTGGGAACATACTAACTCATTTTCATAGAGACCATCGTTAATAGATAAGATTTTTTTCTAATGTGTTAATGATTTTGGACTAAAATTAAAATACTTACGCATTTTCTTGAAGTATTGTGACGTAAGCAAGTGAAGTGTTTCGGTTGCAAAGACACCAAAATCTCCAATTATGATATATATATATATATATATATATATAATAATAATAATATATATATAATATATATTGGTTTGTTGGTTTGGTTTTAAGCTGTCACAATATAGGTGTAAAGAAAAAAGAAGTAACTATGGTGTTGTTTTTACCTGTAAATGTTATTCTTAATATTCGGGGAAAAAAATCTCTTCTCGAAGATCCACCAGAAGTGAAGTTGTTGCTAGTGGCTGTCCATTTGTTCTGTCTCATGCCTTCAAATTCTGTGTGGTGTGTGTGTGTGTGGTGGTGTGTGGTGCCTTGTTTATGCGTGTGTGTGTGTGTATGGTGTTGTGTGTGATGCTTGTTTATGTTGGTTTGGTTTGTGTGTGTGTGTGTGTGTGTGAGTGAGTGAGTTTGTGTGCACACTTAATGTGTGTATGTCTGGTTCAGTTTCTTCCTCTTTTATTTTAATCTAAAAAAAAAATTATCATTCAATCTGGCTCGCCTCTAAGCTGATTTTTTTGTTTCCTAACAGGGCCATCTTATTCCCTTTTTTTAAATGGTTGTGGGTTGTAAAATTTAATGTCTATCAGAATCACTTGTCCTGTTTGTGTGTGTGGTGGTGTTTCTTGTTCTTAGTCCCAACACAGTGTGTGTGTTATTTGTAATGTCTGTGTGTGTTATTTTATGTGTGTTGTATGTGCGTGGCCCTTGTTCATATACATTTATACTGTCTATAACTCTGTTGATGAAGGCCTAATAGGCCGAAACGTACATACAGAGATTGACCTTTTTTCGATTTGTTTACGCTTAACATTTAAAACCGATATGCACGCCCAATTCATTTATTAATAACTAATTAATTACAAATTAGGTATGACTTAAGCACATATCCCCAAAAACAATTTAATATTTTTTGTGTATGTTGTGTGATTTAGAAGCTAGAATTACATTAATTTTATCAAAAACATTGTATTATAGAGTCAGCAGATTATGTTGCATTTTATTTTTTATAACATATTTATCTATTATTATTTTATTTATTTTTATTTTTTAATCATTTATTATTATTTAAATTTCTTATTTGCCTCCCATATTAAAAGTATATCCAGTGTGTGTGTTGGATTTTGAAAGGTTAGTAATAAAACTAACATCCTATCAAGAAACTATGATATAGATTCAGCCGATTTGGTTGTAAAGGGTTAAGGTAGGTTAATACTGTGATTTCTGTGATTTTCTTTTCTTTTTTTCCTTTTTTTAATACATATATCATGATATATGTGTTTTATTCACAGCCTGGTTCCACATGAATTAATTATAGAGTTAGCAAGGGAATTCATATTCCTTTAATTTAAGGTCAAATTAATTTAGTCAAATTCATCAATAATCAGAGTAACCTATTTGTTACAACTAGTTGCATCGCTTGTTGTGTGTGTGTGTGTGTGTGTGGTGCTGGTCTATGGTGTGAGTGCATGTTTTGCATTGTCTTCTCATTGTTAGATTTGCTGCGTTATGAATTCTTTTATTGTGCATGTGGATGTATGTTGCGTATGTGTGTGCATAACATGTACGTGTGCGTGTTGGTTGTGGGTTATGACTTTGAACTCTGCGCTGAGTTCGGTTCTGCTATTAAATCCCTGGGCGCAATTTTTGAGCTATAGTATGCCTCTTTAATTCGGAGGTTTACCTAGATTTCTTTCCCTGGCCTCTATTTTTGACTGTAATGCTTTCTCTCCCGTGTTGTTGATTTAATTACGTGTTTTGCGAATGTGGATGATTGTGTGTGTGTAAGTGGTTCTTTGATCCTAATGTGTAGTGTCTGGTGGTGCTCGCCTATGTAGAATTGGGTTGCATTTTTTACATGTGTGCGGGTATACCACATCACTTCATGGCACATACCTGTGCCGCGGATAGGACAGTTCGCTAATGTGGCAATTAGTTGTGTCTTATGTCGGTTTTTGTGAGAGTTGTCTCCGAAGTGAAGGTCCCCGTGTGTGTGGTGTGTGTGTGTGTTGTGTGTGTGTGGTGTGTTGTGTGTGTGTGTGTGTGTGTGTGTCTAAAAAACAAAATGATAGATACAACTTATTCATTCTTTTCTTCTTTTTTTTTTTCTTTTTCTCCGGGTTCCGTGGACTTTTCAACAAGTTAGGGATAAATAATACACTTTATTTTTGCAATACAATTGTAATCTACCATAACTCATAGGATAATCAAAATATTCAAATTCACGAGATTGGCTACGACTCTATATCGTTCAGCGTTCCCGAAAGTGATTTTTTTTTATTCTCTTCGAACATTTCTAAAAAAAAATCCCATTTTTCTCCAACGAATTTTCATTCAAAATAAAATTTCACCTGATGAAAGGCGAATTTTCTCTGTGTCGGAATATTTAACATTTTCTATTATTATATTTCATTTCATTGTTTATTAGATGATAATAATATTTGAAATCGTGTACACAAAGATAAAATGTCCCGAAACACATGTGTAAGTGATATTGATTAATTCATCTTTTTAAATTATCCATTCTTACTTTCTTTTCTTTATTCATTCTTTCCCATAATTATTATATATAATATATTATATATATATAATATTTATATATATATATATATATATATAATATATATATATATAATATTGAATTCTCTTCTGCAAGTGGTTCGAGTTGATAGCCGGTGGTTAGAGACCTGACTGATGATATCGTGTTGTTTCGAGGTAATGACAGATGGAGAGAGAGAGAGAGAGAGAGAGAGAGAGAAGAGGAGAGAGAGAGGAGAAGAGAGAGAGGAGAGAGAGAGATAACAGACAGACCAGACATGACAGACAGAGAATAAGATAATGAAGATAATTGACAAGATAAAAGAGAGAAAGGGGAGGGGAGAGAGTGAAATTTATATATATATATTATATATATATCACTCTCTCTTCTCTCTCCCTCTCTCTCTCTCTCTCTCTATATATATATTATATTTTTAATTATATTATAATATAAGAGAGAGAGGAGGGGGCGGGAGACAAGAACAGAGAATAGACAGAATAGGTGAGAGAAAGAAGACAAAGACAGGAAATGGAATAATAATATATGACAGATAAAAGAGACAGATGAGAGAGAAAAAGTTGAGAGAGTGTGATAGATAGATAGATAGATAGATGACAAAAGAGAACGAAGGAAGAGAAAAGAGAGATAGAAAAGGGGCTGGGTAAGGGAGGGAATTAAGATATATTTAGGTTTGATTTTTATCTTTTCTAAGTGAGATATTTTGTTTATATTTATTCCGCATTCACCCCAAATATAGGAGCTCCCTCATGAACTAAGTAGGGGAAATTTTTTTTAAATGTCCCCGTTTCTTTAGCTAGTCATTTAAGCTGTTCCCCAGCATCAACTTAGTGGCAATGAAGAGGTACAGCCCGAGGAACGGATCTCCTGCAAATAGACATGCAGCTTTTTTCTTTTCTTTTTTTATATTTGTTATATTCTCCGGCGTGACGAACAGATTTCTTCTGTTGTCCGCTCAGAGAATCGACGCAGATGGGAAGAGAGAGAGAGAGAGGTAGACAAACAGTTTGGGACACATATACACATACAGAGAGGAGAGAGGGGGGGTTATAGGGGGAGGAGAAGAGAGGGAGAGAGAGGGGAGGGCAGATGGGAGGGGGGTAAAGCATATAAGGACAAATGTGAAACAGACGGGCACGTGCTATGTAAGGTGACACCGGATATTTGGAAGAGGAAGCAGAGTCGTAAAAACGGAAGTTGCGGTAATATCGCTGCTCAAGCAAAGCAGAGAACCGGAAATACTGGTTGCCATTTGCACAAAAACAGCAAAGAATGAAATTGATTTTTTTTTAAATAGATAAAATAATAAACAAATAAAAAGCTGAGTAAATAATCCTAATAAATTTAAAGGAATAAACGACTCGTTTGAAATTTCACTTGAATTTGTTTTTCCTGTTGGAATAATTGGCGGGAAACAAGAAAATAAAAGATTCTATGTAAAAAGAAACAAAAAGAAAAAAAAACACGTAAAAAGTAAAAAAAAAAAGAGTCAGAAATAAAGTCAGCCATTTTGTAAAAGAAAGACGAAGAAAAAAAAACTTTAGGGTTGGCCTGTCGACCTTTACGATCATCAGTCGGTAATATCTAATCTCCTTATTGTAATGATGCGTCTCTTAAAACATCTGTCACCATAGAAAAAAAAATATTTGACGCCGTTCGCCCAACAAATAAAGTTTGATCTGTTATATTTGGCAGAATTCATTCCTTTCTCATAAATGCAAAATATTAATTCGATGAATAATTTTCATATTTAGGACTTTTGTTCTCATCTTTATTATGTCATGTATATATATATATATATATATATATATATATATATATATTATATATATATATATATATTCTCACATTTGTTTGATTTCACTTTTCCATACACAGTCCTCATTCCTTGATAAATGGTGAAGGTCACTCGAAATATCGGAATAAATCGAACCAGGGACAGAACAACGGGTGGATATTGAAACTGTTTTTTTTTGTTTGTTTTTTTTTTTCACTTGTTCATTTTCCATGCTTGATGATATCCAAAAACAATGTTCACAAAATAGTTTATACGCAACCAATTTGGTGGGCCAATCGATGATATTTGGCAACTCAACTTGGAAAAGGAAACATCGGAATTTCTGTAACCCTTTTATTTCTTGAGATTTTTGTCAACCAGAAAATTCGTTTTTTTTTTGTTTGTTTTTGTTTTTTGTTCGATTTCGATTCTGAGTTATTGTTTTTTTCTTATTCAATAAACTTTTTTTCGTTGGTCTTCTCATTTCCCGAATCGCAATGATGTTCCATTTTATTTGTCTGATTTTTTTTAGATGAGGCTGCATGTGTATAATATAAAGCTAGCAGGACCTGTGGATATACCACAATATTACATCGTTTGATATGTTTATTCAAGAAATATTGCGAAATACTTTAGTATGTCCTTTTCATCTTCTTATAATGTTCTATTGATTAGCTTTATCGCTTCCGCGTGCTCATCTCTCTCTCTCTCTCTCTCTCTCTCTCTCTCTCTCTCTCTCTGTCTTCCCTACTTTCTTTCTCTCTGTCTTTCTTCTTTTCTTATTATAATTTTTCTAATGGAATGGTCCTTTATTTAGCTGAGCCGACGACACTCATGAGAATTGAGAATTCGGTGGATAAGGAACAACAGATAATCAGGATTTACATTTTTGTATTTCATCTTGGACGATTTGGGCGATCTCATTTTTAACCAGAGGGTGTTGCAAGATGACTCGCAATATGAGTATTAATATATGAATTATACACATGAAACCTCATCTGAAAAATTCAGGGAAATAATCTCGAATTGGATGGGGATCCGATTCATTACAACAATGGAGACGGATGAAAAGAAAACTCAATCAAAAACTAACGATATGACCAAGAATTCTGTATACAAGGAACATCTGAGGAAGACCAGAGGATACAGCGGTCGAAACGTTGTGTTTATACATATCACAATGAAGATGAGGACAACAGTCCGAAAAATCAAAATGATATAGTCCCATTTGGTGTTTTCACTTTCCTTTTCAAACTTTTAAAGATTTTGTGTTTGTTTTGAAAGAGTTCTGATGTTTTTTTTTTTATGTCAATGTTGGGTCGGGGTCTTCTTGGTACTTTTGGGGGGTTTAGGCCCACATTATCCCAACCCTTGTCGACTGGGGCTTTGGAATACACCGACTGCTCCCCAGCAGAGGGGTAAGATCCCATACAAATGGGGCCGCCTATTGGCCGTGAGTGGCGACCCTTTAGATTTTAGGATGGAACCCAGGTGGTTAAGCAGCCCATGACATGCAACATTTTATTTTGGCCTTTACTTAGACTAGACGAGTGGTCGGAGAGGCCCCTTCCGATAAATCGGCTGGTCACGTCAAACCTTAGCACCTATATGATTGTTCCCAACACTATTGCCTTTATGGCAACCCATAACCATTTTATCATATATGTGCTAGTAGGCGGTGGCTGAGGGTCTTAATACCTTGGATATGACGTTAAACTCTGATGGTGATGAAGTTCCAATTCTGGAGTTCTGCGTAATTATTTGAAAAAAAAAAAAAGCTTTAAAATAAAGTTGAGTTTTTAAAAAATGAATACCCATCAAGAATGAATAAAACAAAACGTCTTCGACATAAAATGACTCAGCAGGGGTTAACATGCCATAAAATCCAACCAACCAACTGCATTATCCTCTCTCAAAAGAAAACCATGGGCGTGCTCTTTCATATAAATTTGTTAACCTAACAGGAACGGGCAGTCATTTTTTGAACATATATCTACCTAAACTCTTTGTCAATTTGTAGCTGATTTAAATTCAGGGATTTTTTTCTCCTAGGCTGGTTGCCTAACCGAGGCTAAAAAAAACAATCTGCTCTATTATATATCCATAGTTAAGGGGAGAACATATAGATTCATGCCTTTCCCAAGAGCATTAGGGCGAAATAAAACGCAAATAGCCTCGTCCAGGATTTGAAATTGGATCACCAATTCCATTTCCTACGACGATAACCGTTACGCATCTTTTTATACATTTAAAACATAAAGAGTGATGTACCTTACTCTGCCACGTTTACTCATAACGGTACATTAGTATAATGAATTGCATATAAGAAGATGTACCCCCCTTTTGAATTTTAATATAATTGAATATATTAAATTAGAAAGACTAAAGCATATAAAAAAAAGATTTCAGTTATTCTAATTATATTCTAATTGGTTTCTATATAAAATCATTCATAGGATTAATTTTAATACATTGGAGAATAAATCAATAATATTAGAGATCAATAGCACCAAGTGATTATTTATCAAATCCATTTTTAAAACCAGTATGCAAATTAATCACACCATATATTATGTAAACCTTTATTTCTTAGTGATATATAACACATATTGCATGATTTTAAATGCACTAAATTCATGGGCTGTTTTGAGGCAAATCTAACTCAGATTTTCATAGACCTCATCATTAATAAATAAGATTTATTCTATGTATTAATGATTTTGACAATGAAATAAATGAAATTTCATTGATAAACTTAATCAATTCCTGAGGGCATTGTGACGTAAACAGTGAGGTAGTTTCTGTTACAGACACGAAATCTCCATTATAATATGATACACAACTATACTAAAAGATAAGAAACGTTAATGACTTGCTCAAAGTGTAGATACCACCCATGGTTTGTGTGAAAGGAATTAGCTCCTGGTCACCCGCACCTCGTCGGTATGTGTGATCGACTTGTCGTTTCGGTTTATATCTTAATAGTTTTCAAACAGCAACCAAGATCATTTCATCTTGCATCTGAGAAACCTGTGTTCACAGTGGGTGGTGAGTAGGGGTGGGGGGGGTGGGGGGGGCGTGCAGACAAAATTGGTACCAGCAAATCGGAACATAAGGATTAAAAAGTTGATTGTTAAAGGAACGCCCGCTTACCTTGTCTACTGACACGCACCGACTTCAGAAAATACAAATCTTAAGTAGTAATTTAAATGTATGGAACAAACGTTTTGAAAAATTTATACTAGAAAATAAATGGTTTTCCCGATTAGAATAATGATTCCTTGATGTATCATTATAGGTAGACACACAGTCATACGCGCACACACACACTCACACGCACAGACACAACACGAACACACACACGCATGCTCTCACAAACCCACACACATTAACACTTATACACGTGTACATACACAGTCAGTTTTCAGTTTTCTGTTGGAGAGAGAGAGAGAGAGAGAGAGAGAGAGAGAGAGAGAGAGAGAGAGAGAGAGAGAGAGAGAGAGATTAACGGAAGAAGTAAAACATAGAAAATTGGTACCAGCAAATATAAACATTAGAATTTTTTTTTAAAGTTGATTGTTAAAAAAAAAAACGCCCGCTTAACTTGTCTAGTGACGCGCACCGACTTCAGAAAATAAAGTTTTAAGTAGTAATTAAAATGTCTGGAACGCGCGTTCCTTTCAAATACAAAATGTTTGTTTGTTTGTTTGTTTGTTTAGCGCCCGCTACATTCCTCCTTTTTTTTTCTGGTAAATACTTCCCGTCCCACCAAACATGTGTTTTACAGACAATACTTCCTTGTTATTAATCTTAGACACTGAAAACAAAAGCATCAATTTGCATAGACAATAATTACCGAGAATTAAAAGATATCCGGTTCATAACACCTTTTCTTCTACCTCCATTTTGTTTTTTTTCTTTGGGTATCAAGAAAACCAGTTCACAAAGCAAACTAACAATTAGACTTAACAAATAAATGATTAACAACAACAACAACAACAACAACAACAGCATCATCATCAGCAGCAGCAGCAGCAGCAACAACAACAACAACAACAATAACAACAAGATATCCATTTTGTCTGCCCGATACTAAAATTAAATAAACCAGCAAAAGTATGCGTCCCTGGACGAAAGTATTTCAGTTTTACCCGAATAAAGTATTATATTAAATTAGAAAGACTACTGAAACTAAATAAGAACAAATATAAAAATATTACACTTATTTTAATGTTATTTTGATTGATTTCTATATAAATTATATATAGGATTGCTTTTAATAAGTTTGAGAATAACATGATTAGAAATCAGTAACAGCAAATCATCATTTATGAAACTCAATTTTGTTAAACTCATTAAGTAAATTTTGCGGTAAATCTAACTCAGCGAAACTTTAATAGAGACATCGTTTACAATACTAATAAAGATGAATTAATGACTATTTCTAATTATTGAGAATGTAACTTAAATAGCTAAGGAAAGCGTGACGTTGGTGGTGACGTAGTTTCAGTTACAGATAGAAAGTTACATAATCTCCATTATAATAGGATAAATAAATGTAAAAACACTTTAATAAGATCTGATTTAAGAAATTCAAGGAAATCAGTTCAAAAAATGAATTAACAAACAAACGATAAAAATAACGACAACAACAACAAAAATATTTGTGATATTATGAGACGTGATTACCTCCCTTTTGGAGGGGTTGGGTTATCTTCCCTTGATTGAGACTATATAAATTCAACAGATAGCGGCCATTGTAGTTGTGCCTTTGCTGAGCTGTATTCAGTTGATTAAAGTTAAGTTGTTATGTTACATTGTCTTTGTCTTATTTCAAAGTTCATGTGTATATCTGTTTGTAACCGAAACTACGTCACCCCCGCGTCACAATTTCCTTAGTTATTTACGCCACATTCTCCATTATTATATTTCTAATTAAATCTCAATTATTAAGAAAAATATCCAACATTAATACCATTGGCCTTATCTACATACCAATAACATGTAATTGCATTTATATATATACAGCTAAATAGCGTATTATAGTGTGAACGGGAATGATAATTTGCATACGGAATCTAAAAAATAGATTTTAAGAAATATTTCCTTAGATTTATTCATTTCTAATTGTTTGGTTTAATTGTAATAATAATAAAAAATCCATTACCAAAAGAAATAATGAAATTTTAATGTTGATTTAGTTAAATAATTGAATTAAGAAAACTTTACAATAAAAGCCGGAACTGATGGAAAGAGCTAACGTACAAACTGTTCTATTCTTCGAATATTCCCCCCCCCCCACCTATTTGAAATAAAATCCAAAGTAATAATTAATAGTTAATGATTTATATAGAAATCAATAAAAATATGTTCTTATTTTATTTCATTAGTCTTTCTGATTTACTGTAATATTTTATTGCTTCAAAACTGAAATACTTGCGCCTCGTGGGTGAAGATTTTTGTTTGTGAATGTGAAAAATGCAATATGAGTCAAGGTAAAAAAATACTACATAAGTATAAAGGTAAATATTCTAAGTAAAATGGGAAATTAGGTTTACAAGTTCCAAAAATTCACCTTGAATTGTCCAGTTGGAGGCACGGCGTAGTGGATATAGGCGTTGAGTTAATACAGTTCTTAGTGACAGTTATCTCTAAGCTGTAGGTTCAATCCTATGTCAAGGGCGACAGTAACATAGAATAATTAACACAGGTGGTACACAGTGATAATTAAGAAAATAAATAATAATGGTGTACCTCCGTGAGTTGAATAAAGGGCTCGGTTCGAAGTTCCATGAAGGCGGCCGAGTTAGACAAGAAGAGAAAGTTCCCAAGTTCCAGGAGGGTGTTTCCGAGTTCGAGAAGGTTCTCAAGTCCGTAAAGAAATACCTGAAGAAGGCCGGAGGGAACATCGTCCGAAATGGTGTGTAGATAATAAAGATTAGGACAATTGTCTGAATAATCCAAAATAATATAAATATTACAAAAATGTTACAGTTTAATATGATCTGATTTAAAAACAAATAGATTGTTTGTTTCTTCATGTTTTGGGTTGGGAAGTCGAACCTGCATCGTTGACGCAGTTGGGCGTGGCAGACACGTGACTGGGCGAGGCGCGCTTTGATGAAGATCAGTTTACTCGCCGTTGCCATCAGCCATTAACCACGTGATCTGATGCCTCATTGGAACACGGCTTTGATTTTCCGTTCCAAAAAGAAGAAAAAAAAAGTGTTTAAAAAAATAAATAAAAAAGGGCAGACAGCGACGAATGTTACAAAACACAATGGAATTCGCATTTTCTTTTTGTTTATTTATTTTTATGTCATTTTTCTTATCTATATATTATTACTCGTGTTCCTTAATTGTACGACCGTTATCACATTGCAACACCCTTTGGTTAAAAATGAGACCTTCCAAATCGTCCAAGATGAAATCTATAAATTAATACTCGTGTTCCTTAATTGTACGACCGTTATCATCTTACATTACCCCCTGGTTAAAAACTACGGGAATGCTAATTTGCATATTGATTTAAAAAAAAAAATTTTAAGAAATATTTGCTTAGATTTATTAATTTCTAATTGTTCGGTTTAATTTTAATAATGAAAAAAAAAAAGTCCATTACCAAAAAGAAATAATGGAATTTTAATAATGTCTGATTTAGTTAAATTGTTGAATCAAGAAAATGTTTAAAAATGAGACCGTCCAAATCATTCAATCGAAAAACTAAACCATCCATATTATTCAAAATGAAATGAAAAAAATGTAAATTCTGATTATCTGGTGTTACTTATCCGCCGAATTCTTATTTCTTATGGGTGTCGTCACCTCTGCTAAATAATAAACCGTTCCGTTCCGTTTTTATCAAAAAGAAAGAAGGGGAAGAAAAAAAGAGATGCTACACAGAATAATATAACAAGAAAGAAAGAAAGAAAGAAAGAGAGGGAGCACGTGGAAGCAATAACACTAATTTGTTTCAATCGAACATTATAAAAAGATGAATTATTAAAAGATGAAGAATTATAAATTTTTACATATTGAACTATTTCGTAATAGCTCTTAAGTAAACATATCAAACGTTGTAATAACTAAATTACCCTACTGTGGAGAGTTGCATGTCATAGACAGGTCAGCCACCAAGATTCCACCCTTAAGCATCACTGGTTGCCACCCACGACAAACAAGTGGCCCCATAAAGAGGGTCTTACTCTTCTGCAGTGGAGCAGTCGGTGTTTTCTACAGCCTTCAGCCAACAGGGCTAAAGCAACGTTGTAGCTCGAGTATCAGAGTTAACAGAGAAACAATAGGAAGAAACAGAACGAGTATTAAGAATAGGGGAAAAGTTTACTAAGCAAAGATACAAGGTGAACAGAGTGATTAGCATTTGCTAGGTTGAATTAACAAGTCCCGTGAGATCACGTTGTTTCTCTCTTCCGAGTTTTCGTCAGACATTTTCTATAGGAAAACAGATAATTCAATTTTCACTTTTAGGCGAATTGCAAACAGCCTCGTCCAGAATTTGAACTCGGGTCGACGAGTCAATTTCCTACGACTCTATTGCATTCATAAAGCGCTGATACCATTGGGAAAGGTATGAATCCAGCTACCCCCCCCCCCCAGCTATAGGTAAATAGTGGAGCAGACTGTACTCTTTGATCTTGGCTAGGTAAACTATATAGGAGAAGCTCCGCTTAAGAAATTTACCTTATGTTCTTCTCGTGTGGAGGGGTTGATATATATATATAATATATATATATATATATATATATATATATTGGCAGCATTTTTTCTTTTATACATGTCTGACGAGTTTCTTTCCGATCTTTATAAGTTGTCTAGCCAGTTTTTTAATGTACTGGGTGTGGGGGGCGAGTTGGTTGATATGTCCAACGAAGGTTTAATCACGTAGTTTCGTCACTTCGTAGTGGCATCTTCAGGTGTGGAGTAGTCAAGTTGATTGCTGGTTCTTTTTTAACTCGCTAGGCGGTAAGAAAAACCGAGTAGCGGATGGTGTAAGTGAGAAGGAGATCACGGAATAATATGAAATGTTGTGGGGAATTGAGAGAGGAGAATTGGCGAGAAATTATAGGGAATTGTGGATATATGTATGAGCTCTCTAAGGGGTGATTTAAATTAACTTTCACTAGTAATCATATAAGCAATGATCGTTTGCCGGCAAACTAGATCTCTCTGTGATCGTAAAATATATAAACAAACCTATGTATTTAATAGTTTAAACACCAGCTGTCAGTGGCCGAGGGGATAAGAAATCAGACTGGCAAACAGTCAGTCGGAGTTCGACCCTAGCCAAGGATAGTTGTTGTGTCTAGCCACATTAAAGAGGCTTGAAACGCCGAAACACGTGTCTGTTGATGACTTATTAATATATATATATATATATATATATATATATATATATATATATATTACCCCCTTCTAGCACACACACACACACACACACATATATATATATATGTGTGTGTGTGTGTGTGTATGTGCTAGAAGGGGGTGGCTGAGGGTCTTTAGTGTCCTGGGTGATTTTAAACTGCATCTAATGGTAAAGTTCCAGTTCTGGAGCTGTGTGGAGTTGAGAGTACCCCTTTTACCGTCATTACTCCCAGATCCACCCTGATCCGGGCTGGTAGTACATGTTAAGGTCTCATCGATGGGTTAGATTGAAAATATGTGTTTTAAAGAATGAGTTAAAAATTTAGTTTTAAAAGTTTCAATACCCATCAAGAATGAATTGAACAAAACGTCTTCGGCATAAAATAACCCAACAAGGGTTGACATGCTGTAAGATCTAACCAGCCAACCAACCAACCATCTGCACAAATTTAATTACTTTCTAAACACTCGAATCTCTAATGGTCTGGTGTGTAAAGTTAAAAAGAAAAGATTCTTCAAATAAGTGAAAATGGAATCTTCAACCAGAATAGCGGAGAGTTAAAATGAATGAAAGAAAGAAAGAAAGAAAGAAAGAAAGAAAGAAAGAAAGAAAGAACATAAAAATGAGAAAGAAAGAAAGAAAGCTGTCTAAGGAATTTAGAGAAAAGAAAGATGAATTGACTGTGAAGAAAAGGAAATTGTTAAAAAGAATAAAGAAAAAAAGAAAAAAAGAAAAAAGAAAATCGGTAAACAAACAAATAAACAAACAAACACTAAACAAAAAACCCAAAAATCTCGGCTTCCAAACAATTTTGAGAAAAAAGCCAAACCATATTTTCTTTCGCTTTAAACACTGGGTTTGCAATTCAAATCTTCTTTTCTTCTTCGTAGATGCTAATTAACATTGGCGCTGTATGATTTCACTGAAAAGAGGGTGGAGCAAAGGGAGGAGTAGATACGCCAAAAAGAAATACACCCCCCTCTCCAAAAAACGGAAAATTTAGAGAAGCAAGAAAAAAGTAAATGAAAAGAAACAGAGAGAAGAAATAGGCGGAGGAGAAAGAGAAATAAGAGAGAGAGAGAGAGAGGAGGGAGGAGAGAGAGAGAGAGGGGGAGGAGAGAGAGATGTGAGCAAACGTTTGTAGAAGGAAAAAAAGGGGGAGGTAACACTAAATGTGAAAGGAAAGCGCCTTCTAACATTCCTGTTGAGATGGTTTTCATGTCTTAACTTCTGAAACACCCCCACACCACACCCCCACCCACACACAAAACTCACGATTAATTAGAGACCATAGAATTAAACAAAATAAACAAATAAACAAACAATATAAATCAACAATACAACAAGCGGTAATTTTGATCTTTTGTCGTCTCGGTCTTCTGTCCAAATTTACTCTCTATATTTCGCTGTGCCGGCGTCAAGCGAATTTCCGGCCCAACTTATATATTTTTGTGTTTTTATTGCTTTTGTCGGCAAATCAATGTAGATATTTTACACGCCCCCCCCCCCCAATTTTTATCGGCAACCAATGTAGATCCCCCCCCCCCCCGCTCTAAAAAAAAATTTCAGATTAAATTTGTTCAAATTTCAACTTGTACGGTATGAAAATTTAATTCAAATTTGAGTTTGAGGTTTGAAAAATTCAATTGAAATTTGAACAAATTCAATCGAAAATAAACATTTTTTAAATGGGGGAGGGGGTGTAAACTATCTCCATGGATTTGCTGAAAAGAAATCGGAAGGAAGTGGGGCGTGTAAAATGTCTACATTAATTTGCCGCAAAAAAGCGAGCAAAATGACTCAGAAAATATCAAAGTTGGGCCGGAAATTCTCCTGACACCGGCACACTAAAACATAGCGTAAATTGGGACAAGAGGACGGGACGCCCATGTTATTATTAAAAATCCTGCAATGTGTCTTATATATATAACTAAAAAATAAAGGTTTACATAATATATTGTTTGTTTCATTTGAATACTGGTTTTAACAAAATCGGGTTTAATAAATAATTACTTGGTGTTATTGATTTCTAATATTGTTTTTTCCTCCAGTGTATTAAAATCAATCCTATGAATGATTTTATATAGAAACCAATTCGAATACAATTTAATAAAAGGTAATCTTTTTATATGAGTTCTTATTTAATTTCGTTAGTCTTATTAAATTAATATATTTTATTACATTAAAACTTATATACTTACGCGCAGATGGTACTTATTCTTGCTCGTTGTTTGAATATTTCTACAATCTTTTACGACTTTTATAAACTAGTTAAACAATTAGTAATTCCAACTTTGTTGATAAGTTTATTAAATTGTTGTAATTTCTAATTTTACCTATCAAACATCAAAATTTTAATAAATGTTGATGGAAATGTTTTAAAACAATAAAGATTTATCAATCTAATTGTTGTGTTAATATGCGACTATAATAAGCACCTTAAAATGCAAAAATGTGCACACACACACACACACACACATATATATATATATATATATATATATATATAAAATTTTGATAGAGGAATTATATATAATTAATATATATATATATATATATATATATATATATATATATAATAAAGATAAACCTAATGAGTTAGATAAACCTACTTAAAGTTTCGCTTAGTGCTCTTCAGGGCACTAAGGTGTGTGTGTGTGTGTGTGTGTGTGTGTGTGTGAATTAATTGATATACGCTGCATTTCTTAACAGTCTTGATGATAAGTGGCGAACACGCTGCTTTGAAACCAATGGTAACAATTGCACCATAAATGTATTGTAGCCTATAATAATTTTCAATTTTCAAGCATGAGATTAAAGAGGGGTACTCAACACTCCCCAAAGCTCCAGAAATGGAGCCTCACCACCGGATGAGAGAAAAAAAATCAACTCGAATGTCCATTTGAACATTAGGTAATATAATTGAGATTTAAGAATTTAAAAATGAAAATATAGTAACTTCTCTAAAAAACAAAATGTAAAATAAATATTATTTTACTAGCAGGACCTGTGGATATCCCACAGTAGTATAATCTAATTATTAAAACGTTTGATATGTTTACTTAAGAGCTATTGCTAAATAGTTCAATAGGTAAAAAGTATAATAATACTGATTTAACTCTCTCTCACTCTTTTTTCAGCTTTTCAGATTAGCGTTATCGCTTCAACGCGCTTACACACTCTCTATCTTTTCCTTCCTTCCTTCCTTCCTTTCTTCCTTCCTTCCTTTATTTCTTATTAAATTTTTCTATGTGGCATGTCCTTTTTCTTCCCTTTCTTTTTCATAAAAACGGAATGGTCCATTATTTAGCTGAGGTGACAACACTCATAAGAAATAAGAATTCGGCGGATAAGCAACACCAGTTCATCAATATGTACATTTCATTATGTACGATATTGACGGTCTCATTTTTAACCAGGGGGTGTTGCAAGATGATAACGGTCGTACAATTAAAGAACACGAGTATTATTATATAGATCTTAAAAAATACTTTCAAAACTCTCAAAAATAGTGAATGTTTCTCAAGTTCGATAACTCATTTGCATTTCTTTTTATTAATTGTTGAATGATAACATATGAATAATCTCATTCAGTAGATTAACATTTTAATCATACGGAGTTATGCCCCTTTAACTTATTTCTTACTGCAAGAAACTGGAGGAAATCCACTCATTTGAATTGGCTATCCGTGTTGATAACAAAGGGAATTTTATAACTAGAGGAAGATTTTTGAATCAATGCGTTATTTGTAGTCAGTTTATATGCTTTCGTCTTTTTTTGTTTGTTTGTTTTTTTTTTTTTCAAAGAAAAAATAAATGCGAAAAAAATTAATTTATTTTGCTAATCGATAATGTTTGAATTTCTTAGATTTTTAATTTTTCATTAGTGAATTGGAATGAAATTCACTTGTACAGTCAGTGGACAAAATTTATTTATTAACGAATAAATCATATCGATAAAAAAAGAAAGAAATCTTGGGTTTTGTCGTGAACTCCTCATTCGTTCAATTGATTTACATCTTGATATAAAAATTGCCATTGTTATAAACACGGATAGACAATTCAAATGAGAATGGATTGCATTGTTTTTCTCATGTGATCATCTTATTTTACCCTCATACACGCACATCATGGGTCTATATTGAATTTCTTTCTGGTGTGATAAGTATTTGCATAGCCCTTTTTCAATCGTCTTCCTTTGCGTCATCCACACTTTTCTGGAACTATTTAGTAAATAACATTATATATACTAGCAAAAGTATGTGCCCTCTGGGCACAAGTATTTAAGTTTTGATAAAACTAGATATTATATTGAATTAGAAAGAATAAATTACAACACAAATAAGATTATGCCTATTTTTTAATTCATTCTAATTGATTTCAATAAAAAATATACATAGGATTTATTTTAATACGTTTGAAATAAAAACAATAATAATAGAAATCAATAACACCAAGTAATTATTATTAAACATATTTTGTTAACACCGGTATGCAAATTATCACACATGTACATGTAAACATAATTTCTAATGATATATAACACACATTGCAGGATTTTAAAACACATAATATGGGCTGGTTTAGACAAATCTATTCTCAACTAGACCTTAACAGAGACATTGATTAAATAAATAATATGCTAATTTAGATTAAATAATTGATTATTTAATAACCATTGAGAATACAACGTAAAATAAATATGGAACGTGACGTTCATGTAGTTTCGTTACAAACAGACACACACCAGAATCTCCATTATGATAAGATATGAAGCAGCAAACATTTTTTTTTTATTTAAAAAACAAACAAAACAAACAAACAAACAATTAATTATAGCACTTTGATACATCATATCATCATCATCATCATCTATATTTATTATTAAATTATTATTAATTATTATTAGTTTTGCTTTTTTTTTTTACTGATGCTCATTATGTTTACTACTTCTTGACTGAGGACAAAAAATTGACATAATTGTTTTTAATTAATTTAATTCGTTTTAAAATGAAAAATGAGCGAAGAAATTGGCAGTGTCTAATATATATATATATTATTATATATATATAATAATATATGGAGAAAAGTAGACAAACCACGGGATGTTATAGAAACTGGATGTTTATTCGTCGGACGAGCAACTTTCGGCCATTTAGACCATTCATTCAGGACCAAAAGGCCCAGTTCTAGCTTCAATGATAGCGACATTCGTTCAGATGGTGAAAAAGTAGGTTGTCAGTAGGGGCAGGGGGATGGGGGGAGGGTAGTGGATTTTCTTCCCTCTAAATGGGGAGTGTTATGTGGGAGATGCAGGTGTGTTGCGTCAGAACTGTTGGCATTGATAAGAGGATGGTCAAATAATTAATTGAACTAGAACTGGGGCTTTTGCGTCCTGATGATGTCTAAATGGCCGAAACTTTGCATTCGTCGACATAAACATCCAGTTTCTATAAACATCCCGTGTTTGTCTACTTTTCTCTCCATATTATATATATATAATATAATATATATATATATATTAGCACACTAGCCAATTTCTTCGCTCATTTTCATTTTAAAACAATAAATTAATTAAAACAATTATGTTCAAGTTTTGTCTCAGTCAAGAAGAAACATAATGCAGCATGCAGTAAAAAAAAAGCAAATAATAATAATAATAATAAGTAATAATAATAATTAATAATATGAATGATGATGATGAGGTGATGATTTGATTGTATCAAAGTGGCCTATAATT
This sequence comes from Doryteuthis pealeii, assembly GCA_023376005.1. NCBI lineage: Eukaryota > Metazoa > Mollusca > Cephalopoda > Myopsida > Loliginidae > Doryteuthis > Doryteuthis pealeii. The sequence goes on from CM042140.1 coordinate 146,131,721, forward strand.
CAATGCTTTGTTTGTTTGTTTGTTTGTTTTTTAAATTAAAAAAAAAAAATGTTTGCTGGCTTCATTTCTTATGCATAATTGGAGATTCTATCTCAATCGTGTGTGTCTGTTTGTACCGAAACTACATTGAACGCACGAGTTCCCATAGTATTTACGTCTGTTTTCTCAATGGTTATTAAAATTAATCATATTTAATCTAAATTAGCATAATTAATTTATAACAATCGTCCTGTTAAGGTCTAGTTGCAGATAGATTTGTCTAAAAACAGCCCATATTATGTGTTTAAAATCCTGCAATGTGTGTTATATATTCATTAAGAAAATATGTTTTACATAGTACATTGGTGTGAATAATTTGCATACCTGGTGTTAACAAAACTATGTTTGAATAAATAATTATTGGTGTTATTGATTCTATTATATGTTTTATTCTCAAACGCTATTAAATAAATCCTATGTATTAATTTTTATATTTGAAATCAATTAGAATGAATTAAAAATACGGCATTTAATTTATTTGTGTTTGTATTTAATTCTTCTAATTCAATATAATATCTAGTTTTATCAAAAACTTAAATACTTGTGCCAGAGGGCACATACTTTTGCTAGTATATATAATGTTATTTACTTTATAATAGTTCCAGCAAAAGATGTGGATGACGGCAAAGGAAACGATGAAAGGCTAGCCAAATACTATCACACCAGAAAGAAATTCAATATAGACCCATGATGTGCGTGTAGAGGCGTAAAATTAAGATGATCACATGATGAAAACAATGCAAATCCATTTCTTTCATTTGGAATTGTCTATCCCTGTTTATAACAATTGGCAATTTTGTTATATGCAAGAATGTCAAATCAATTGAACGAATGAGGAGGTCACGACAAAACCAAGATTTCTGTTCTTTTTTTATCGATATGATTTATTCGTTTAATTAAATAAAATTTTGCCACTGACTTGTACATTGTGAATTTCATTCCAATTCACTAATGAAAAATTAAAATCTAAGAAAATTCAAACATTATCGATTACAAAATAAATAATTTTTTTCGCATTTCATATTTTCTTTGCAAAAAAAAAAAAAACCAAACAAACAAAAAAAGACGAAAGCATATAAACTGACTACAAATAACGCATTGATTCAAAAATCTTCCTTCTAGCTGATTAAAATCCCTTTTGTTATCAACACGGATAGCCAATTTCAAATGTATGGATTTCCTCCAGTTTCTTGCAGTAAGAAATAAGTTATTAAAGGGCATAACTCCGTATGATTAAACATGTTTAATCTACTGAATGAGATATTCATATTTAATCATTCAACAATTAATAAAAAGAAATGCAATGAGTTATGTTCGAACTGAGAAACATTCACTCATTTTGAGGTTTTGAAAGTATTTTTAAGATCTATATAATTAATTACTCGTGTTCTTTAAGTGTACGACGCGTTATTTCATCTTGCAACACCCCCTGCCGTAAAAATAGACCGTCAATATCGTACATAATGAAAATGTACCATATTTTGATGAAAACTGGGGTTGCTTATCCGCCGAATTCTTATTTCTTATGAGTGTTGTCACCTCAGCCTAAATAATGCGAACCATCCGTTTTTATGAAAAAGCAAAGGCGAAGAAAAAGGGACATGCCACATAGAAAAAAATTTTAATAAGAAATAATGGAAGGAAGGAAAGAAAGCGAAGAAGGAAGGAAGGAAAAGATTAGCAGAGTGTTGCTGTAAGCGCGTCTGAAGCGATACGCTAATTCTGAAAAAAGCCTGAAAAAAGAGTGAGAGAAGAGCTTAATCAGATTATTATACTTTTTACCTATATGGACATAATTGCAATTAGGCCTCTAAGGTAAAAACATCATCAAAACGTTTTAATTAATTAGATTTTTACTACTGTGATATCACAGGTCCTTGCTAAGTAAAATAATATTTTATTTTCACCATTTTGTATCTTTTTAGAAAGTTACATAATTATTATTTTAAAATTCTTAAATTCTTTCACAATTATAATAAAACCCTAATGTTCAAAAATGGAAATTCGATCAGTGATTATTTTAATCTTTCTCATCCGATAGGTGACGGCTCCATTTCTGGAGCTTTTGAGGGTTTGAGTACCCCCTCTTTAATCCATTGGCTTAGAAAATTGAAAATATTATTAATAGGCTACAACTAACCATGTTATGGTGCCAATTGTTTAACATTGGTTTTTCACAAGGCAAGCGTGTTCGCCACTTACTTTCATCAAAGACTGTTAAAGAAATAAGACAGCAAGACCGCGTATATCAATTAATTCACACACCACACCACCACACACACACCACCACACCTTAGTGCCCTGAAGAGCACTAAGCGAAACTTCTTAAGTAGTTTATCTAACTCATTAGGTTTATCTTTATTATACTATAGAATATATATATATATATATATATATTATTAATTATATATAATCCCTATCAAAATTTTATATATATATATAATATATATATATATATGTGTGTGTGTAACTGTGTGTTGTTGCCATTTTTTGCATTTTAAGGTGCTTATTATAGTCCGCATATTAACACAAAACAATTAGCATGATAAATCTTTATTTGTTTTAAAAACTTTCCATCAACATTTATTAAAAATATTTGATGTTTTTGTAAGGTAAAAATTAGAAATTACAACAATTAATATTATACTTATCAACAAAGTTGAATACTAATTGTTTAACTAGTTATAAAAAAGTCGTAAAAAGATTGTTAGAAATATTCAAAACAACGGCAAGAATAAGTTCACCCATCTGCGCGTAAGTATATAAGTTTAATGTAATAAAATATATTAATTTAATAAGACTAACGAAATTAAATTAAGAACTCATATAAAAAGATTACCGTTATTAAATTGTATTCGAATGGTTTCTATATAAAATCATTCATTAGATTGCATTTTAATACACTGGAGGAAAAAACAATATTAGAAATCAATAACACCAAGTAATTATTTATTAACCGATTTTGTTAATTAAAAAACCAAGTATTCGAAATGAAACAAACAATATTATGTAAACCTTTATTTTTTAGTTATTATAATAGACACATTTGCAGGGATTTATAATAACAATGGCGTTCCCGTCCTCTTGTCCCAATTTTACGCTATGTTGTAGTTTTGCGGTGTCAGGAGAATTTCCGGCCCAACTTTGATATTTTCTGAGTCATTTGCTCGCTTTTTGCCGGCAAATAATGTAAGACATGTTTTACACGGCCCACTCCTTCCGATTTCTTTTCAGCAAATCCATGAGATAGTTTACACCCCCTCCCCCCATTTAAAAAATGTTTAATTTTCGATTGAATTGTTCAAATTTCAATTGAATTTTTCAAACCTCAAACTCAATTTGAATTAAATTTCATTACCGTACAAGTTGAAATTTGAAACAAATTTAATCTGGCAAAATTTTTTTAGAGCGGGGGGCGGGGGGGCATCTACATTGGTTGCCGATAAAAATTGGCGGGGGGGGGGCGCTGTAAAAAATCTACATTGATTTGCCGACAAAAAGCAATAAAAAAAACACAAAAAATGATGAAGTTGGCCGGAAATTCGCTTTGACGCCGCACAGCGAAATTATAGAGAGTAAAATTTGCGACAGAAGACCGAGACGACAAAAGATCAAAATTACCGCTGGTTGTTATTGTTGATTTATATTGTTATGTTTATTTGTTTATTTGGTTTTAATTCTATGGTCTCTAATTAATCGTGAGTTGTGTGTGGGTGGCGGGTGTGGCTGTGGGTGTTTCAGAAGTTAAGACATGAAAACCATCTCAAACAGGAATTGTTAGGAGGCGGCTTTCCTTTCACATTTAGTGCTAACCTCTCCCCCCTTTTTTTCCTTCTACAAACGTTTTGCCTCACATCTCTCTCTCCTCCCCCTCTCTCTCTCTCTCCTCCCCCCTCTCTCTCTCTCTCTCTTATTTCTCTTTCTCCTCCGCCTATTTCTTCTCTTCTGTTTCTTTTCATTTACTATTTTTCTTGCTTCTCAAATTTTTCCGGTTTTTGGAGCAGGGGGTGTATTCTTTTTGGCCGATCTACTTCCTCCCTTTGCTCACCCTCTTTTCGTGGAAATCATACAGCTGCCAATGTTAATTAGCATCTACGAAGAACGAAAGAAGATTTTGAATGCAAAACCCAGTGTTAAAGCGAAAAAAATATGAGCGCTTTTTTCTCAAAATTGTTTGGGAAGCCGAGATTTTTGGGGTTTTTTGTTTAGTGTTTGTTTGTTTATTTGTTTGTTGACCGATTTTCTTTTTCTTTTTTTTCTTTTTCTTTATTTCTTTGTAACAATTTCCTTTTCTCACAGTCAATTCATCTTTCTTTTCTTCTAAATTCCTTAGAACCAGCTTTCTTTCTTTCTTTCTCATTTTTATGTTCTTTCTTTCTTTCTCTTCTTTCTTTCTTTCTTTCTTTCTTTCTTTCATTCATTTTAACTCTCCGTATTCTGGTTGAAAGATTCCATTTTCACTTATTTGAAGAATTCTTTCTTTTGACTTTACACACCAGACCCATTAGAGATTCGATAGTTTTAGAAAAGTAATTAAAATTTGTGCAAGCTATGCGTTGGTTGGTTGGTGGTTAGATCTACAGCGCATGTCAACCCTTTGTTGGGTTATTTTATGCCGAAGGACGTTTGTTTCAATTCATTCTTGCATGGGATGAAACATTTAAACTGAAATTTTTAACTCATTCTTTAAAACACATATTTTCATCTAACCCACGATGAGCCTTAACATTACTACCAGCCCGGATCAGGGTTGGATCGTGGGAAGTACAGTAATGACGAGTAAAAGGGGTACTCTCAACTCCACACAGCTCCAGAACTGCGAACTTTTACCATTAGATTTGCAGTTTAAAAGTCACCCAGGGACACTAAAGACCCTCAGGGCCACCCTTCTAGCACATACACACACACACACACACATTATAATATATATGTGTGTGTGTGTGTGTGTGCTGCTAGAAGGGGGTAATATATATATATATATATATATATATATATATATATAGATAATTAATAAGTCATCAACAGGACACGGTGTTTCGGCGTTTCAAAAGCCTCTTTAATGTGGCTAGACACAACAACTATCCTTGGCTAGGTCGAAACTCCGACTGACTGTTGCCAGTCTGATTTCTTATCCCTCGGCCACTGACAGCTGTGTTTTAAACTATTAAATACATAGGTTTGTTTATATATTTTACGATCACAGAGAGATCTAGCTTTGCCGCGCAAACGATCATTGCCCTTTATTATGGAGTTACTAGTGAAAGTTAATTAAGATCCAGCCCGGGCTTAGAAGCTCATACATATATCACATTCCTATAATTTCTTCGCCAATTCTCCTTCTCTCAATTCCCCACAACATTTCATATTAGTCCGTGATCCTCCTTCTCACTTACACCATCCGCTACTCGTTTTTCTACCGCCTAAGCGAAGTTAAAAAGAACCAGCAATCAACTTGACTACCCACACCTGAAGATGCCACTTAACGAGTGACGGAAAGCTACGTGATTAAACCTTCGTTGGGGACATATCAACCAACTCGCCCCGCCACACCCCATACATTAAAAAAAACTTGGCTAAGACAACTTATAAAGATCGCGAAAGAAACTCGTCAAGACACTGTATAAAAGAAAAAATGCTGCCTATATATATATATATATATATATATATATATATATATATATCATCAACCCCTCCACACTGAGAAGAAACATAAGGTAAATTTCTTAAGCGGAGCTTCTCTATTACTATAGTTTACCTAGCCAAGATCAAAGAGTAACAGTCTGCTCCCACTATTGACCTAATTTTTAAAAAAAAGGGCTTGGGGGGGGGGCGGTAGCTGGATTCATACCTTCCCATGGTATCAGCGCTTTAGTGAATGCATCATAGAGTCGTAGGAATTGACCGTCGACCCGAGTCAAATTCTGGACGCAGGCTGTTTGCAATTCGCCCTAAAAGTGAAAACTGAATATCTGTTTTCTATAGAAGAAAATGCTGACGAAAACTGCGGAAAGAGTGAGAAACAACTGCATCCTCACGGACTGTTAATTCTAAAACCCTAGCAAATGCTTAATCACTCTGTTCACCTTGTATCTTTTGCTTAGTAAACTTTTCCCCTATTCTTAATACTCGTTCTGTTTCTTCCTATTGTTTCTCTGTATAACTCTGATGACCGCAGGCTACAACTTTGCTTTAGCCCTGTTGGCTGAAGGCGGTAGGAATAGAAAAACACCGACTGCTTCCACTTGCAGAAGAGTAAGACCCTCTTTATGGGGCCACTGGTTTGTCGGGGCTGCAACAGTGATGCTTAAGGGTGAAAATCTTGGTGGCGGACCTGTCTATGACATGCAACTCTCCACGTAGGGTAATTTAGTATATTACAACGTTGGATTATGTTTACTTAAGAGCTATTACGAAATTAGTTCAATATGCTAAAAATTTATAATTCTCATCTTTAATAATTCATCTTTTTATAATGTTCGATTGAAACAAATTAGTGTTATTGCTTCCACGTGCTCCCTCGTCTTTCCTTTCTTTCTTTTCTTTCTGTTATATTATTCTGTGTAGCATCTCTTTTTTTCTTCCCTTCTTTCTTTTTGATAAAAAAACGGAAGAACGGTTTATCTATTTTAGCAGAAGGTGACGACACATAAGAAATAAGCAATTCGGCGGAATAAAGTAACACCAGATAAATCAGAAATTACATTTTTTTCATTTCATTTGAATAATATGGATGGTTTAGTTTTCGATTGAATGATTTGGACGGTCTCCATTTTAAACATTTTCTTGATTCAACAATTTAACTAAATCAGACATTATTAAAATTCCATTATTTCTTTTTGCGTAATGCGACTTTTTTTTTTCAT